>QVRM01002117.1:0-137500 GCA_003439945.1 Dermanyssus gallinae | reverse complement strand
AATAACGTACGTGAGAAACGCTATCGGCAAAATATAGTCACTGAAAACATTCCAATTCTGCCTATAAAAAAGGCTTCCATATAGAAGCACGTGACAAGTGATAAGCATGCTTAGATACGGCAGCGGAAATATGTACCCACCGATTATATGAGAACATTTCGTGTTAATATAGCCAAGAATATCCTTGGTCTAAACCAAATATCTTTTTATTGTGTTTTTAAAAAAAATATAGCAGAATTTAAACTGGGAAAAGTATTAGTTATAAGGTTTACAATAGGGGGAACTTCAAAATAACATAAAAACATTTAACCCAGCCATTCTATATTTCCGCAACATCCTTATTTACCAGACCGGGCTACTTAGGTTTTTTTTCTTGTTCTCACATATACAAAACCAATATGGGCCAAACTTTTCGAGACTATAGAGAAGATGGAGAAGAATTTTCTGGAGCAACTCAACTCGATTCCGAAAGTAGCTCTCAAAAAGTGTTTTTAGAATGGGAGGTTTCCTGGTCGCTCCCGGTGCCCTCGAGCACTGAAAAACGTGCCCCGTCACGGCCGGCGTGATTATTTGATTTTGTCACGCAATGACGTGAAAGACCTCGTACTACCGCGCTACTTTTCTGCGTCATTTAGCGCGTAAACCCCATTGAAAATGCGACCGCAGCTATGGTCGCGTTTAATGTAGACGTGAACACTTCCGTATATATATATATTTATATATATATATATATATACAGGGTCATTTATAACAATATGTGCCTATTTTAAGGTTTGCTAGAATTCGGCAAGAAAATGATTTTTTTCCAATGGAAGGAGGGGAAACGTTGAAAACGTTGATGAAATTTATAAAATTAATTATTCTGCCTTCTTTTCTCCTACATAGTTCAAAATCTGCGTTGGCGGGAGAACCGGTTTACGCATGAAAAAACCGATTACACCGGTATGTTCGGTGGAAAACGGATTCTGCACAATGAAACCACTTTACTAGCTTGCGTAACAAAAAGCAAATAGCCAGATTAAGAAAAATCATAAAAAGTCGATATGTTGTTATGTCTTACGTTAACGCTTGCAAAATCGTAATTTGTTTCTATTACGACCAAAAATGTACGTCCAAAAGGCCACCCTCAGGCAATAGCAAATTTATTACCTACCATTTTTGTACCAAAATGATGGTGCTGCGTAACGTAGTTGCCAAGTAACTACGTTTTTTTCTATAGCCATATCGAAAGCAAAAGCATGCATACTTGCATAGGCTGTATGAGAAAGTTAGGTACATATTTGGGGTTTGGTAGAACTCGGAAAGAGTATAATTTTTTCTAATGAAAGGAATTTTACGGTTCTGAACGTGAAGGCTTTACCGTAAAACATAACAACTACAACTGTCGAAAAAGCTTAGTTACTTGGCAACTACGTAACGCAGCACCATCATTTTGGTACAAAAATGGCGGGCAATACATTTGCTATTGCTTGACAGTGGTGACTTTTGAATGTACATTTTTAGTCGTAATGGAGAAAAATTACGATTTTGCACGTAAAAACGTTAACGTAAGACATAACAACATGTCGACTTTTTATGACTTTCCATAATCTGGCTATTCACTTTTTTGCTACGCAAAGTAGTAAAGTGTCTTCCACACGCCTTCGAACACGCCGGTAAAATCGATTCATTCATGCGTTGACTGGTTGGTTCTCCCGTAAACGTAGATTTGCACGCACAACTATGTAGGAGAAAAAGGCAGGATAACTAAAGTTATACTTTTATAAATTTCATTCTTTTACTACGTTTATAAATTTTATTCTCTCTCCTAAACAAAAAACCGTTTTCGCCCCTTCCTTTTATTGGGATAAACTTAGACGCCATTAGCAGGCGACAAAGTGGGGACTACAAAAGAGTGTATATCTAAGCCCGGAATTGATGCGAAAAGTGGCCGTGGTAGAATCGCTTTGCACCGGTAGGAGCGGCTTAAACTACTAAAGCAAACGGCGGGTACCGTCAAGAGCAACATCAACAAAAACTACAACGACGACGACAACAACAACAGCGGTCAGGGGCTCGGCCACAAACAGTATTCGTGATTGTAACAGCAATATAAAGTTAAAATGCAACAACATTTGGAACAACGGCAGATATAATAATCAAGGTAGCATTGTCTTGGACTTAGATACAGAGTGCGAGCCTAAGATCAAACTTTATAGGATTGCTGTATGCATATGCATATGTATATATATATATATATATATATATATAGAGAGAGAGAGAGAGAGAGAGAGAAAAGCTACACATATGCACACGAATAAACTTGGCTTGGCTCGATAAAATTATTTTTATAGACGATCGAATGCATCCTATATGCGTCCTGGATATACCGTCAGGATTCATTGTAGATGCTACATAGGTCCACTTCATTCTCCGTTACTATGAGTTCCTCTAGATGTTTGTTTTAACCGTGTGGCTCGATTTGTTTAAATATATATGCATTCGAGATTATATTACTACGCCTAATGTTTTAGATCAATTACGTTTGCGTTTTGGAGCTATATATATATAAATGTGTGTGTGTGTGTATGTCTCCCCTACTCTGCCTCGTTCCTCTTCTCTTAGGCGTATCGCTGTAATGTTTCTTGTAGTCTTCTATGTCGCTGTTCATTCGGCGAGCGGCGTCTTCGAGGATAGCATGCGCACCCGCGCGGGTGCATTCTCCCTTTGGCGAGTGGATTCTTCTGCAAGAATTTGCCGTCTGCCCGATGTGCCCCCCCGTTCGGACTTTTGACAACGGCTGACCCAGGCTCGGTTACTTCGTTGGTTAGCAGCAACCAAGTGAGCAGGGGGCTGTCGGGGAGGTTGCCGGGGGTTGTCGTCGGGCATGCGGGCGGGCGGGCGGGCAAGCGGGCAAGCAAGAAAATACACAGTACAACCCGGCTACGAACGACTACGACGCTACGGACAGAGACAAGTCGATGGTGTGTTGGTACGGCTCCACATAACGGTGTGTGTCTATGGCCGACTATGCATGTCCGCGTCGGACTGCGTGGCTCTGTCTCTATGGTGGCTGTGTGCGTCTGATCGAAATATCTCTACGCCCTCTGCGCTCACTGATGACGATAGTGGCACGGGACACGCTGGCGAGGTCAACAACATCAACAACAAGAACAAAACGGCAACAATAACAAAAACAACGACGTTCTGTACGTTCTACTCGTCGTCACCACGCTGTCTACTGATTTGCCCGTCGTTGTCCTGTCCGTCGTTGTCCTGTCCGTCGTGGTCGGCGATAGCGGCTCCGGCGGCAGAAGCAGCAACAGCAACAGCAGCGAGGCTGCTTTCTTCAACACGGAAAAAAACGATGGTCGCCACGAAAGCAAGAGGAGGTGAAGAAAAATGCGTGTCGATTTGCCCCATCATTACCCTGCGCTGGTGGTGGTCGCTATTCCCGCCATTGTCGGTGCCTTGCTCACCATCGGCTGGCTGCGTCTTTGTCTTTCTCCTGGCCTGCTCCTGCTCCTTTTCGTGCTCCTACTGCTGTGGTACCGATAGCAGTGGTGCTGACAGTGGTGACTGAGGCAGTGTTACCCTCGAATTTACCACTCACTCTGAGGTTTCATCAGCCAGGGTGAAGCGGAGGCCCCTCTCTGGCCATGTTCCTTCGAGACAACGCAGTCGCTTAGTCGACACGCGTAAACGCCTACTGTTGAAGACCGCCATTGGTTGACCATCACATCATCGGAGGGGCATGGGTAGGAGGTGAGAAGGAGAGATTGAAGTCCTCTTTAGCTGCTAGCAAATTGCTCTACTTGAGTAGAACAGTGTTTAGCGATCGTTCCTGTATGGAAACGTTGCAGACGCCGAGTTCGGGTGATATCTCCGGCCGTTAATAGAGGGCTGAATTGTATTCTATTAGGCACTATAGTTCTGGGACAGAGGAGAGGAAAACGTTCTGCACTAATTCAAAGTGCATTGCGGGAGCGAGCAGTTTTCTTAGTTAGGTTTACATTTAAGTGCTACACTAAACGTCAATGTATATATATATATATACCATAGAACATATATCAAACACTTATATATGTTCGTACTATAACATATTTCCGTGGGCCTGTTCTCTAAAATGAACGTTTTAAATGTTTAACAAAACCGCAGTTGTTCCTCCTCACCGGCATATTTAGGTCCAATAAAACAACAACTTCAAACAGAGCACAATGTTGGATTTCCCTCAAAGTGTTTATCGATTATGCTATAAGGAAGATGACGCACTGCTTCTACATTAAGCAGCTCGGTCGGTAGTCTATACGTTCGTACCGATCTAAGTATGTGCACACAAATCGACCTACGGTCGAGGATATACGTATAACTGTAGTTAGACAGTACAGCGAATTGTACGCAATAACAGCAACGGCGGCTGGCTTGCCGTTGACTTGAGAAGAAGAGGAAGAACGTCTGGCAAGATCGTGGAGTTCAAGAGCTGTAGTCACGGACCAGATGAACGCTAGACAGGCTGCAAGGCGGAGGACAGTAGAAAGGGGAGATGAAATTAACGAAGGAAAGAGATGCATTTTGTGGGAAGCGACAAGAGGGAACCAATGGAGATAATCCTTAAATTGGATTTGTGAGCTTTAGTTCATGGATGGGAACTTCCGGAGTTCGCAGTTTTGGAGCTTCCCGAGACGTCGCCTCCTGCGTCGCCACCATTGCTCATGAGTTTGCTCGTGAGTTAGGCAGTAGTAATTAGCGATGACCACCGACGATGGTCGAGGTGGAGCCTATTGCCAAACGGCCGAACAAAGGGGTAGGCTATACACGAAGGTGATCCACTGTCGAGCCTGTCCGCCGCGTGCTTTGTCATCATTTGGTGTCAGTAGACGCTTTTGCTTCAGTAGATCTGGTTCTGTCTATGTGCGTAATGAGCTGAGATCATTTTTACGACAATTACATTTTTGACTATTATCTACAAGGCCGTCTCTACGGGCACCTGCGGACAGCCTGAGGGCGGCGCGGTTGTGATTAACTGTTGAGCCCCACACATCTGTATGTATCGTTGTAGAATATTCGCATACATGGTCGTATGTCCAAATGTGTGTGTGTGTGTGTGTTTGTGTGGGTGTTTGCTTGTAATCTATTGAGAGACACACCGTTTGAAGCAAGACAGGCTTCGGGTTGTACTTAACTTTCCGTATTTATATTCGTACAGCTGTTTTTTAATGACATAATCACGTGGGTCTCTTCCTTGAAATAAACGTTTTCAATGCTTAATAAATCCGCAGTTTTGTTCCTTTTTGCTAGCATACTTAGATCCATATATATATATATACATATATTGGTTAAAAGGTATATATATATATATATATATATATATATATACATATATTGGTTAAAAGGTATATATATATATATATATATATATATATATTTATATATATAATATTTCTTGGCATGGCACGCAAGCAATAACCAGACAAAGCTCAACACACCAAGTACGCAGGTTTTGGCAACAGTTATGACTCGGCTCAAAAAGTCCTGCATTTTTTTACTTTAAGTTCCAAATTACTTTTCGAAACTGACGCGCGTATTTGTTTTTGCTACATTGTTAACTTGTGTGGCAGCCACTTTGCTCTAATGATTTGCATACCTACATTTTAATGCAAGATTGGATGTACTACAGGACGGTAAATGCCTACAGTCCTCACTATTTCGCGCTGCTTTAGTCGGCGATAAGATATCATAGCTGTAGAGTTTTACCACAGTTTTTTTCATCTGAAGCAGTTTTGGCCATCCGGAACGCGGTGCATAGTATCTATATTATCTTGTTTAGATGAGCTAAATACATACGCCATATTTATAATGTAATTGAGTTTTTAAGTTTGTTTTTGTATTTTAACATTTGTATAAATTACAGTATCTATATGTATTTAAAATTAAAACAAATTTTGAAAGTATAATGTTATCTTTGCGTCGTTAGCCCGCGGTGCGTGAGGTACGCGTCTTGTAAATAACTCCAGTGCATATAGAAAATTGGTCAGATGTGTGTACTCCCAATAATAATACTCCCTAGGCCCGTTGGTCATTCGGGCAAGGCATACGATATTGATTATATAGCGACGAATGCATATTGTCATATTGTTGTAGTCCGCTCGCGGATTGCCAATGCTAATAAGATACAGGAACGGTTTCTGCGCACCGAACCCGGACCGATCGGTTAATAGACAAAATGAGGTGAGAGGTTTTGAAGCATTTTGGTCTACCTTATGTATGCATGTATGTATTTATATATATATATATGTACATTATATATATATATATATATATATATATATATATATATATATATATATATATATATATATATATATGTATTTATATATATATAGTAGTACCGATTCATAATAAGGTGCTGAAAGTGGCTAAACGGCACAGGGGCGCTGCGGTTACGTACCCTGCTGTACGATCAACGAAGACGCCAAAGATAGAGTAAAAAATATCCCTAAGGTTCTAGCACGCAAAAGCGAATTAAGGCTGTCAGTCAGAACGGCAAAGAGCGAAAGGCAACCTCGAGCAAAACAAACAAACGAGGGAGGTCAGCAAGTCCATTATTATCAAGAAAGATAGGTCGGATACCTCTTGCACAGATGCTTTTCGATAATTGGCCCGACTGAGCACAATATTCAGGTTTCGGCATAATCAGCTGAAGAACGGCGATGTGCGCCTTGTCTCTAAGGAGAGGGAACTAGGCTGCAGTTTATGCAGCTAACTCGTCGGCTTGCCCTGAAATCAGGACGGGCGTCAGCGCCGCGTTTAAATGGGCACGACGAACCGCAAGAGGCAGAGTAAAGGTATTGGTTCGCCAGCTATTGGCACGACTAAGGAAGGCGGCAAAACTACTCAGCATGACTCTCCAGAAAAACAACAGGAGATTTTTTTATCTAGAGCGCAAAAGAAGATCCTAAGAGGGAGAGGTCCGATCTCCATCGGAACAACCAGCCACAAAGGCTAGTTGTAGACGGCCTCCACCTTAAGGAGTTTTAGTGTGATATAGGTAAACTGCGGCGATGTGGTCTAGGGGACTAGTGCGCTAGTCATGGTTGTCATCGATTCCTGTTGTTGATCGAGCGTTGTCTTTTGAGCGATGCTCATTGAGCATATATATATATATATATATATATATATATATATATATATATATATATATATATATATATATATTTATACATTATATATATATATATGTGTGCGTGAGTTTACTTGAATTAGTGCCATGTATAACTGACTGATGAGACAAACCGAAGAAAGACGCGCGCGAAGCAGATGCATAGTTAGCTTTAGTGCTCTGTTCATTAGCATCATCCGCTTGATCGAAACCGAAGTATTTCGAGGAAACACCGCATCACACCGCTGCTCGTCCGGTTGCGGCCGCTGCTGTTGCTGCATTGTACTCTGATGATACTCGCAGAATGGTTTTCATCGCATATATATTTTTTTTTATGGGACCGTCTTCTTCGGACGGCAAATTTATTTAAATTCAATAAATCTTCATTGAGCTTGAAATTTCCATTATTACATAAATTCAAACAATTATAACTATTCAGGTAATTTTGCAGAAAAGGCTATCGCCCGTGTCTGCCCGCTCTTGTGAGTGTGTCAACATCCTTCATATTGCATAACGGTGTTTAGTAATTTTTTTTATTTATGTTTTAAATGTGTTGAAAGACTCATCCAAATACACATGATCTTAAAATATCCGGCGAAATTAAACAAATCTGTTGTTTAAGTTTGGTTTTGCATTCATTTGTAGATAATTCTAATACACATCTAAACAGATGAGGCAATCTGGCATTTATGTTTACCAGGCGATAACTGAGCATTGAATAATTTGTCACAAGTCTTGTATATGGGTGTGTTACAACATTGTTTACAGCACTTCTGGTAGGATAAGCATTATTAGAAGTAGCTCCAAAAGGGGTACGGTTTCTGCGATAATGTGTCAGAATGCTATATATGTATATTCCATAAAAGTGCAATATATTTCTATCTCTCCATATGTCCTCAGTGGTTGTCCTATAGGCCAATCCAAATACATTTCGTATGCATCTTTTCTGGAGAGTTACTATTGGTTCGACACTCGACTTAAATGAAGCACCATATAACAAAACACCATATTTTAGGTGTGAAAAAATAAATGCATAATACACGTTTTTCTTAAATTCAAGGGAGGCAATATGTCGTAACTTATGCAAAAGTAAAGCACCTGTCCTAAGTTTGTTTATCATATGTTTAATATGAACTTCCCATTTGATGTTATTCTGGAACGTCAGACCAAGGTATCTTAGTGCATATATATATATATATATATATATATATATACACTAAGAAATATACCTGCATAAAGCAGCTGCGGCTGCTGCTGCCTGTCGAAACTACTTTGTGTAACTCGGTGGAAGCTGTTCGCTAATATTATTTCTTCATGAGCTGTGGAAAACTTGTTATTTTCTCTACACGCATACTACGCTTGTAGTACAACTACATATTATCCAGCCTAGTCGCTATTGTTAGCATCTCGACACCAGAAAACGAGGCGAAGTAGGTTTCTCTATCCTGTTGACGGCAGTTGTCTTGACTGCTCTTCAGAGAAAAATGGGAAGGAAAGCAAGGGTGACCTTTATTACTTTATTTAGTAGTCAAGATGATGACTTTTGCTCTTGTTCGTCGTGACCACTGTTGATGCTACACCACTCATCTGACATCCGCCAACATGATGGACATTTAGACTTTTTTCCAGTAACCTGTGGTAGACCGTAGTAACGTGAACCGACAACACTGGGTCCCTACTGATTGTCTGCCCTATAGAACAACTTCGGGCCAACTGAGAGAAATTGCGCTGGGGGGATATATAGGGTTGAAAAAAAACAACCACAATAATAAAAAGATGCCTCGCGGTGGCACATCACAACAATATGCCAGTGCGATGTCGTGGGCATACCAAAATGACGTGTCTAACTTTGCTGTCTCTAGCAAAACCCAAAACAGGGCATGCTTGTCTGCGTAAATTCTGTACTCCTCATACTTGCCCACCTGCTGCACGTCTATGGTTGGCTTTTCTGGGCCCTGTAGAAAGTAAAATGCTAGCGGTGGGCCTGTCCGGAAGAAGAATTTGGCGATATAAAGTCGTTGAAGGTATCCATGAATGCGAAAAGAAGATGAAAAAAATGTGTGAGTGCGCACGTGCCCTCAACTGAGGATGCTGAGTGAAGATTCTGCGGACGGAGTGCGTACACTCGGCAACCTTCGTGTTTTGAGATGCACAGATGATGTGCTGCTGCGGCCGCTTCAAGAGTGAAGGTGAAGAGAACGACGACGCTGTCGCCTACGGACACGAATGGCCCACCAGGGACGAGAGCCGAGCCGCTACTTGCGAGCTACTTACCAGGCAAATGCCCTGGATGGTATGAGTGTATGAGAAAGGTCATAACGTCCAAATCTCACCTCGCTAGCATATTTGTTTACACTTGCCTCAAACTCGTCTGATAATATTGCTGTCGCGCTTGATCGCCATGGCAGTATCATAGCCCTCGCTCGAATATAGATAGCCTGTGTCAATGCGCTTGATGTTAGCGTCGTTTAAATCAAATGAAATACGATACGCCTGGTGTGTATACATATATATATATATATATATATATATATATATATTATTTGCTACGTTAGCACTTTGAAGTCACAAATTCTGTAACCAAGGATTAGTCCAGTTTAACAAAGTGTCACAAACAAATGCTCCATTTCCTCGTTAATGTCAAGCGAAAGCTTGAAACTAAACGTATGACGCAAGACTTTAAATGCGCTTGAGTCTCCCGTCGGAAAGTTAAGTCTTCTTCCCACAGGCCGATTCGACTTGAGTGTACGCGGACCTGGAGCTCCCACTGTCTCGCACGCCAACGGACAACATTGGTGCGGATATCAAACGCCAGATTATTTTGACATTCGTTTTCTTCCCTCTAAGCAAGCCTCTAAAACTCGTGGCTAAAAAGTGAGATCTAGAAAGAAAAGAAAAACCGCCGTGTGCCCCTATTTGGGGTAGCCTGCCAGTGGCAAAGTGCAGACTACCGGCGAATGCATTTGCAACACAAAGCAGATCCAGGTCAATCTTTTTATTGCAGCGAATCCTAGCTGGATTTGGCTAAGAGTTGCGAAAATATCTTCTTTATTATCATGACAGTCGATTTTGGCCCCCAATGGGCCAAAAACTGAAAAAGAGGCAATCGGACGTAATAAGCCATATTTTTCGCGTGTGTGCAACCTCTTCGCACTAAGACTGAATGGTAAAGGACTAGATTGAGGCAAGCCCTGTCTGAGCACATCAACTACTTTAAAAAAAGCGTCAGATAGTCTTCCGGCCGTGCTGCCCAGTGCACCAGACAACAGGTCCCGCGATAGACAGAGCATCTTAAAATAAAAGCCGGCTGCTAAACTTTGGCTGAAGGTCTTCATGGCACTTGGTATCTCGTCACGCGAGACTAAAAAAGGCACTGTAACCGTCAAGAATGTGGGCAAAGAGATATCCCCAGAAGCATGTGTATGCCTAGAACGGAGACCCTTTGCACCGTCATTGACAGGCGCTAGCATATCCTGGGACACATGTGTACATCTGGGGGACCCACGGGCTCGCCTTTAGTAGAAACGAAAGACGTCAAAGCCGTCACAGCAAGGTGATTGAGAGTACAGCCCGGGCCTTCAGATCAGCTCAAATGCTGTGCCTCTGAAATCCAAGCGGCCTCCTAAGAACCGAGAAAGGACGGGACGAGATCGGGTGGTTACCCTCATCCTCTTTGGAACCGGAAAAACGTTTTTTTGGGGTGCGACGATCATCAATACCCTCGACCCCTCGGACCTGGAGGCCAGTGCATCTGCCGCTGGACATGCTCGTGCGGCTACTAAGCGAAAACATCGGACAGCCTGACCCTGAGGCATGATCGCTTCCCCAGAAGATTAGCAAAGTGATTAAACTAGCGATAATGCAAAACAGAGCCTTTAACTATCTACTTTAGCGGCTATCTCTGGTGGTTTATTCCGGCAATGTGGCAGCAATAATAGGCACAACTAGGATCTGCCTCGATGACAAGCTCGACGGGCAACTCTCCTTACAAGCCTTTATGTAGTTAGTAACTCACATATTTTTGTCACATTGTCTTTTGTAGACCCTGGGAGCTTACCAACCGAGCAGCATCGTATATATCGTCTTGTGACAGCTTGACTCTCACCCGTCTTAAAACGTTGTCGAGGTGGGCCATCACTTTGGATCTTAATCCTTCGTATTTCAGGCATCTGAGCCTTAATCCCGTCAAAAATTCGCTCTTCCTTGCCAAGAGAGGTTGTCAGGGGTGGCCGCACTGCTGTCTTCTTAGGAAACTTGCCATGAAGGCTGCTCGACTCTGTGCGGCCGTTATTTGTGCTTCCGAGACAAGTTCTCACTATAGACCCGAACTTGTGGTTCACGAAGGCGCCTCTAAAGGCGTCGAGAATCTGGTGCTCCTCTAGTATGCGCGAGAATTTTCGCAGCTTTTTTATGTCTTTGGCAACTTTGTTTACTGCTTGGCACACATGCGTTGCTCTTGTGTTCCTCACCTAAGATTACGCCTATGAACTTAATTATAAGTATGTGTTTTTAGATTACCCAGTTCTACCGGTTGCCCTTCCAGGCGTAAATTTAGATTATTCTTTCGGTTTTTATGAAGCAAAATCTAGACCTAGCGTTTGGAAATATTTTTTATTTTTATCATTATGCGCTTGAATATCTTGGGATGGTTCTGTACACGCGCACTGCCTGTGAAGGAAGTATTTGGGTCCGGTGATTTTTAGGCGGATACGTTCTGCCACAATTGGATAGAGATAGTCTCAAAAGTACGGTCTCCGGGGCCATTTCTGAAGGAGCGCAGTTTTAGTATCAGGCTATTTGTACTTACGTACGAGCCAGCACCAAGATGGAGCTGAAGACATACGCCAATATTGCGCTGGCGGATATCAATAGGTGGATGAGGAATGCCGGCCTAACACTCGCCGCTCAGAAGCGTGAGACGAGCCTACTCACCGAGAAAAAAAATGCGGCTCTTTGAAGCTTAGCTGTCCGACGAATACGTTGATCTAAAGGATGCGGCAAGATACATGGATATACATCAAAATCAAGGACTGCGGGAACCCCTTATGTCATGCGGGGTGATTATTTCCACGATGTGCGCAAAGAAGAACGAATTTTGTCAAAACCTCACTCAGGTGGCGGTTCGGTGGTGATCTAGGCTGTCGGAAATAATACAAATGCGTCGATTGTGTTTTTAGACGGTCGTGTTAATTCGGGGCGCTATTGGGATCTATTAAAAGAACATTCAGCGCATTCCGAGCTAATGGAAGAGCCAGACTTCGTAACTCGATAACGCTCCGATTCATACCGCCAGGCTGATCGGAAGCTGGTTCAAACACCGTCACATTGAGGTACTACGCTGGCCTGCAGTCTCCCCTGATATTAATATCATCAAGAATGTGTGGAGCTGACGAAAAATAACTTCCGAACTAGTAAAACTTGTGAAGGCTTGGGGCGAGTTCTCATAAGACGTCACCCGAAACTTGTTTGACGCTATATCAAACCTCCTTTTTGAGGTCATCCGACTTAACGCGAAGTTCACTGAGTATTAAGCATAGCTGCTTCTCGATGTGTCTGCCTTTGTGTCTGTCCAGCCTTTACATGAGCCCAAACGTCGTTATTCCGCCTAATTCACTCGATGAGACATGCACCTTGCTAGTGGCTGTATCATTTTTTCGCGGTGTAGTTGTGTCAAATGTGGAAATTTCGCGTTTTAAAGTAATCCGAGAACCCAAATGTCGATTAACTTTCTGCTGTTACTCTATGAGCATGTATCACTGTAGTCTTTACACGATTGGATATAATAAATGTGCGTAATGTGGCGCAAACAGGGGTGGCCGTGCTTTTTTCCACGGACTGTACATAATTGCAGCAATGCACTTATGCCGCCCTCTTCGAAAAAAATTCAACACATTTTTTAAATCAAGTTAGGTTCTTATGCGACTGTATTTGTATTTCGAAATTGTTTTCTCATGTTTTTTTTTCATTCTTGGGAACGACAAAACGACGCACGGAGCCAGGTCCGACGAGCAAGAGGGAGGTCGTTTATGTATGCCATTGCATTTTCGTAATGAAGGATCCAAGAAATGTTTGCCTATGGTTTAGGTACCTAGCGTCGAACGCAGTATTTCTTACTGACCGTAGAACCAGGTGGCAAACATTCGTGGAAGATGATTTTCTTGTAGTCGGAAAACAATCAAAAGAACCTTGGTGTCGTATCTGTCTAAATTCCTTTGTTCGACCTTCTCCTTGGAAGCACCACTGGGTGGATTGGGCCTTGGCCTCGATGTCTTGGCTATATACCCATAACTCGTCTCTTGTATTACCATCCGAAGCAATCCAGGTACTGCCGCCTGTATTATTATATTCGATGTAATGCCAAAGTAATATCGAGCCTGGGGGGGTGGGGAGGAATCCGGGTTTAGTGGGTTTGCGAGTCTCACACTAGTCACGCAGGCTGCTAGTGGCGCATGTGCATCATGCATTCCCAAAACCTCCCAGAAAAAAAAAAAAAAAAAAAAGGTACTGCCGCCTAATGATACCACAGTGGCGAGGCGCAGCCACTCTCAAGTACCCCGCTCAGAACGCATAAGGGACTCTCAACTCAAACTCTAAAAATTGATTATGAAGCTAAAAACGTTACCGCCGTTTATGCAAAAGATTTTTTTTTCTTAATCTTAAATGAAATACAGTTGTGTGATAAATATATATATATATATATATATATATATATATATATATATATTATTTATTTCCACACTGAAAGTACGCTGCCAGATGTTTCATAAGCTCAGCAAAGCTTTGGCAATGCTTTAACCTGCTCCTATAGTGGTTAGTTAGGGCCAAAGCTACTAGGTGGCGCTTGTGGTCTAGTCGAGACAAACATCTTGTTATTGAGAGACACACAATTTCTCGTGCGAAATTAATCAAACAAGGGCGTTTCCGCACAGTCTAGCAAAAAATGGGAAATTTGATGTTATAGGCACATACTATATCTTCAAGTAGGCGCATTCTTGCAATGAGCAGTATTTATTATAAACGCTGACAAAGCTATTTATTATAAAAGCCGAAATCCTATATCTAAAAGACATATTAAGTAGATTTACATTGTAATTAACATTAAAGTTAGAATACATGTGTATATACTTGTATATATGTTTTCACCTATGTGATGTAAGTATCCTACATATGTCATACAAGCATAAGTATGCAAGCGTATGTACACTGCTGCACTGATTCGAGTGTCATAGCGATCCGAAGCAAAAACAGGTCTTGTCTAGATACCCTGCCCCTTTTTCTAGCCGTATAGCATGTGCTTATCCTAACTTTTGCACTCTCCAGCATCTCCATTCTCTTAGCACGATTCATCAGCCTCGATATTTAGCTAACGCGGCAATTTTTTTTGATACATTTTGCCTTTCGTTTTTCATTGGGAATTAGGCTATCGTTAATAATTCTTTTCAGAATAACGTTGTAATTACTACTCTTAATGCGCACACTTAAATGAACATCTGCGATGATTTACTGTTCTTGTGATGACCAACAAACGCATCTATCTGTAGATATCAAACATGTTCACCTAAGTGAGCTAGGTGCGCTTTGCTTTTAACATATATTTTTAGACATCTGAATTGGATGTATACATATCGGCAGAAGAGTTTGTTGTGATGTATGCGACGCAACGCAGAGTGGGAATATATGGGGTGGTCGTGTTTTTTTGTCGTGTATACATATTCAAACGAAGGAATGCAAGCACGTATATGCTGTGTTGAAGTTCTGTTGTCACAAGTTGTAAACATGCAAGGCGTTTGATCAGGAAGGGACAACAGCTGAGCTTCTTTTGGCATATATATATATATAAACTTTGCAGTAATCACACTTAATTCGTATATTTTTCTTTTCTCCATAGTTTGCTCTACTATTGCTTAGAATTTAAATAATACTGAATACAAAATAGAGCTATGACCGTCCATCTTTGGTGATGGTAAACGCACCAGCTCAATGGTATTACTAGATTCAATTAGGACTAGATGTACGCATATATATACATATATATATATAGATTTCACCCACATTGTCTATGCAGTGAGATTGTATTTGCACGGACAGACGTTTTGTTGCCTACCGTTGCAAACCGGATACTCACTGTAAAAGTGACAACGAACGATTCCAACTCAGCAAGAATAACCGTACTACTAGAAACTACTATAATGTCACATAATCATGTAACTAAAGCTTCCAGATAATTGAGTGTCACTTATTTACTCGATTGTCAACAACAGCTGTCAAGCTAGACAGCCGAATGGATGGAAAGTTGCTCCGACAGCGGCCCGACCGGGAAGGCGGACCCTAGGGCGTCATTATGATTGAGGCGCGGGCCCGCTACGTTGCCCTATGTTGTTCGTATGACGGGCCAACTTAATCGAACGCTATTGGCAAGGTATTGCTTTGATTGGTGGGCCCTCCTGAGCCGCCACCAATGAGCGACAGGCTTCGCTGTGACGTCACCGAACCTTCCTCCGAAGCGACTGCAGCGCCCCATCAGTGCGCTTTGATAGTCCGCGGTCGTACCCTAACGGTAGAGAAGTCGCCAATCTCCTGGATAGATCCTCAGCAGCCTTTGTTTACATCTGATACCGACGTTCAGGCCTTTCCTCTTTCACCAGTTTCTCCATTTCCTGCCCTTCCTACTCATCCTCCTCTTGTTGCCCTCATTGAGCTAGATCCCCTTTCTCTATGTACTTCCCTCTTTCGGCTTCAAGACGGTTCTTTCCTTCAGCACAGGGAAAGGAGGGCCCGAGGCCCTGAGCGCTCCTGCTCTCACCGCCCTCCTCGCTTGCCATCCAAAATGGCCGACTGCGTCAGTTGTCGTCCCGAATCGAGCCCTTGTCTGCTGTCTTGTCTTCCCTGTTTTGTTCTCTATTCCAAGATGAGCTTCGATGGACGCCGTTTACTGCACCTTCGTCTGATTTAGCTTTAAACTTTAGGAGTAGCAGGAGCTGTGAGATACATGTATTACACACTACACAAATATGTGTTGCGTAATATATCTAGAATGGAAAATCATCTTTAGTAGCAGAATTCACCAAGTTCCAGAAAGGCTTCAAAGACGACGGCGCCAAGCCCAATAAATTGAAGCCTAAGAAATAAAGCAAATTTTTTTGTTAAGTTGATTTTCTGCATACTTAGCTACCAAATAGAGCGGATATATAAGGCATGTTTAGCGACAAAGGCATGAACTTGTTAACAACGTTCACACTACCGGGCATGGTCAACGCACGTAAGGTTTTAATAATAATAATAATAATAATAAATGTGTTGTTAAGTATACATGGTGCCAGAGTGTAAAAGTGGAATTTAACAAAAAAAGGAGAAACCAGGCTCTGGTTACCACAATTATTCGCTAATAGGTTGGAAACTTTGGCAGCAGAGGTAATCCAAATGCGTCACTAAAATTGTTTACTGTTTTTACGTGGTGATATAATTGTTTTAAAACCGTGAGTAGAAAGCTAGGCGGTTCACTCAAATAAAGACTAGCCTCAGATGTTCATGCGTTCTGTCAGCATTTATTAGAAAGCATGCTACGGCAAATTATTACGGGTGGGGTGCAAAACAGTAAGTTTTGATATAAATGGATGCGGCAGTTCTCGAAAAAAATATATTGCGCAATCAGTGGGTAAGAATTATTCAATTAGAAATTTTATATTTGGCCACGTACAGAATTGCGTCGTGTAAGTACTGACTCAAATTTAAAACTACATGATTCGTAGTATACTCTGAATGCTAATCACACAGAGATAATCGCGTTATTAGTTAAGGCCCAGTAATGTAAAATACAACAGCAAAAAAATTTTTTTTGTGTCCCATTGATCATATACTATTTTTAAAAGTTCCTGTGCCCAGCTCTGCAATTTCCGCGACCTGCTCTCTTCGCGAGCAACAAAGTAAGGTTACCAAATTCAAGATAAAGCGTTACTTATAGGAAAAACGCGCGCAGTTTCTAAAAATGTATCATGCAAAAAACACTGTACGGACGTGTTGGCGAGCTCGTGTTACTTGTTTTGCCCGATTTGCAAATTAAGTCAACTAAAACTGAGATTCGATTTCTGCACAACGTGCTTCGATGCAGTGGATTTTTGCGTGCTGCATATCGTGCTACTATATAATATTAAGTTAGAAAAACGTGTGACTCTAATTTAGAATATTCTTTTTCGTTCCCTACTACTAAGAATACTAAGCATAAGTACATTTGATCCTAAAAATAAACTGTGTTTATGTGTGTAGAAGGTGACATTTTGATGAAAGCAAACCACACAGGCAAGTTCGTTAGCGTACTAATCAATAACCTTTGCCGCGGAAAAATCAAAACATATTGCATCGACGCCTTTAATATCGCATGAGTCTGAACGTAATGTACATATATACACTTTACGATGACATAGACAATTTATTGTGTAAATCTAGGTATAGGAGTTCTAGCAGTAGGCTCTAATAGTAAGTAACAGTGTTAATAAAATGCATCTTCATAAAAATATATAGGAGCTCTGGAACACTGGTGGTTGGTGGCGGTTTAGGGCGACCTTTAGTATTGTCTCATCTTGATCTTGCATCAGACATGTCAGAGCGGGGAACACACATATACACTTGCTTCGATGTCACGCAAGGAAGATCCATTGTGGCGACCGACTGCGGTCTGGGGGTACGTAACCCGACGACCCAGTGACCTGCAAAGAAGACAAGTCACTGTCATTTTTACGGCTACGACTAATGTAGTACTGCAAGTTCTATTTGTACTACGATAACGTCCGTCATCAGCATCATTATGATCGTCGTCATTATAATCATTGTCAGGATCATTAGTAGATGCCCCCAATTTCTCATGCGGACCTTGGGGCTGATGAAGATGGAGCACCGAGAAGGGTGAGAAAATTGGGACGGGAAGCGTCTGCTACCATATGTGAGGCATGCACTGCTGATCCACACACACACACACACCGAGTAAAACGTCAAAGTACATAATAACGATGAAACGAGTAAAAGTACACAAGCTACTATTACTACTCTACTGTTAAAGCGGCGTACAGTGCAGACCAGATAACAGGTAAGCAAATAATGAATGAATTAATAAGCAACGGGCCACGGGGGGTGGCGTCAAGGGAGCGAAATATAGAGGGAGAGGCATTGTGTGTTCGTTTACGCATTTTACTTCATTATGACGATGTGGCGGTTAGTAAAAGTTGATAGCGTGTACCATTCGACTTTTGCCGACGGTCACCGGTGTGCCGCCATGCTGGGGCATTATCGTGAGGACCTCAAGCAACGAATGTTTAAGATGTCGTCTTGTTGTTGTTTCTCTTATTGTTGTTGTCGTCGTCGTCGTGGTTGTTGTTGACGACGTGGTTTATTCTATTTATTCCATTAGACAATGGATCCTGCCCTTACCAGAGCACATGATTACGCGGCTTGTTGGGACAGTATAGTCTGGTCCTGTCCATGGGGTGCTGCCGCGATGCGTGCAAGATCAAAGGGTGAGGGGGGGAGGTTAGTAGAACTGTCGTAGCCTTTCATAGGCAAGTATCTTCAAACCGAAGTTACGCTGAAAACGTAATACAATACCCCTGTATGCAACGTGGTCGTGTGACCGCCTGTACGACTTGAGACAGTCTGGCGTTTGTTAGCCCGACTGACGACATAAACAAATTAATGACAGTAGATGATTTTCTGCCCGTTTGGCGTTTGTATTAATAATCAGTGGAGAGCACACGAAGACAAGCGTTGCCAAAGGGGATACGCGTAACGTGAGAAAGGTTGAACGACGGACAGAAATTGCAATAAGAAAAGGCGGCGCAATTGACGATGAGAGCTTGTTTTTGCTTTCAGCAAAACCCAGCGGGAACGAGTAGACGTTAATTTAGTTGTTACGATGTGATGTGTCGAAACTGACCGGCGCCGCCAATTATAGACACAACAAAACAAGAGCGTTTGACTACAGTCACCACTTTTACGTCAATACAATAGACTACTACAGAGGAATTTACGTTCAAAAATGAGCGTCAACAGAATATATTGCTCTTGTACAAACCACGCTACGCGGAATCGCTAAAATTAGCGTTAATATTTTGGTATATTGTAGTTGAATAGCGTAAGTCGTATGCTACGAAGACCTTTATATATATATCCGTCGATTAGAACATTTTCTTGAGGTTAACAGAAAGCTGCCGGAGCAACAACATGGCTTCAGAAGGGGCCGGTCAACAATGACAGCATGTGCTGTACTTCTAAATTCTACACAACGGACACTTCGAACTAAAGGGACTTATCTATTTGCTGTATTTGTAGACTTTAAAGCGGCCTTTGGTACGGCCGCACGAACGATTATACTTGACAAGCTGGCTTTTTGCGGGATTTCACTGAATATATTGGAGCTCATTAAAGGCATTTTACATGAAGGACAAGTTATTATAGATGACGGAGCCGCTAAACACATGGCGATCTTACAGATCACGAGTGTTGCCCAAGGTATATAATCTTAGCTCCTGCTGTTTTCGGTACTGGTGAGAGACCTTCCTGAAGAGATACAGAGTCGGCACTCGCAGGTAGACGTCCTTATGTATGCAGACGAATTGGTGCTATATTATCGCAGCCGATTTTTGCATTTGCAACAATTCCTTGCGACCTTGCAGGTCCTTATTCCTTAACGTTTATCGAAACCAGTTGGCAATAAATATAAATAAAACAAAGGCAATGAAGTTTAGACGTGAAGTGTAATTGACTGGAATCGACGAACTACGGTTAGATTCAAAATCTATAGAATTTGTCTCGAACTTCTCCTACCTACTAGGGGTTATATTCTCGTCTCGAGGTAAGAACTTCTCAAGGCACATTGATGAACAAATTCGGAAAGGATTACAGTCCTTTTAGAGTATCCGAAACTCTCATAAACTATCAATGGACGTTGCCGTTCATCTTTTTAACCTGAAGATTGCGCCTACCGCTTCTTACGGTATACAGGTAATATGGCCGTATCTATCGAAGTTAAACTTTAAGGCGCTAGAACAAATCAAGACCGCTTTTTTAAAGAAGGCGCTAAGAGTCCACCGCACTAGTCTTAACAGATTAGTCTATTTACTGGCGTCCACTCCGCTATTTGTTGAGGATTTACAAAAAATACCGTTTTTCCGAAAACGGCCGGTTTTAACGAGTACAGGTCTGAATGGGAGAATAAGATGGCAGACATTGACCCGCTTTTGTATGAAACCCAGGCAATGACGTGTAGTTCGTGGAAGCGCTGCAACCATGATAATAGACACCGAATTGCACGATTTGCTGTACATGGCTTCAACATGAAGATCTGTATCCGAGAGAAGTTCTATGAAATTTCCTCGTTATGCTTGTGCAAACTTTGCGGGAGACAGTGTGACTTATATCACCTTCAACAATGCGATAGAGCAGTTCCGTTGACTCGATTTTTAGAACCGTGATGAATATACGTATATGCGAATGTGTGCTATGTACGCGCAATACTGTAACGAACCATCGGTTAAAAAAGCTATTATGTATATATATATATATATATTAATATTAATATAGAGTATTTATAAGATATCTAGATAAGATATATATATATATATATATATATATATATATATATTTATTAATATATTATATATATATATATATATATATATTTATAATATCTATATATATATATATATATATATTACTATATATATATAAATATATATATATATATATTATATATATATAAATATATATATAGGAGTTGCACGTGTGTATATATATTTGATCCTAATCCGATTGCAAGATTAAAAAACTATTCCCGTGAGCTTGCCCTACAGCGATTATTGACTTAGTTTGTATATCAACAATTTCGCTTGTCAAATCAATCATACGTGAAACGCCGTGCGTGCAGTAGTGAGCGAACTCGCTGCAAGGCTCGACATGAACTTAAGACCTGCGCTTGAGTTGATTACATGAACTACAGAGAAAACCGCTACTAATGTAATACATGCCACACTGCCGTTGGTTACAGCAATGGCTGTTCTTTTAACTATGTATTACAAATTTTTTTTTGTAGGTTAGCTGAGAAGTTATACATGACAAAAAGTTTGTAACTTTACATCAGCAGCATTATAAACTAATGTACTTTGTCTTAACAATGCGTTTCGGCCAACCTCAACGGTTTTATTTTGTAATATTCACACGTTTTTTTAAAGTGGACTAGGCGAATGTTTTTTGGCCGCTCGAGGTGACGTGTAAACCTAAATACATTTGTAATAAATCTATATATATATGTATTGGATGTTCCATATATATATATATATATATATATATATATATATATATATATATATATATATATATATATATAGTTTTTCCTTTGTTGAAACGATAGGCTTAGGTTGGCGCCTCATGAGTAACGAAAAGGCTCATATCAAGGCTTATAAAAACATCGGCCTCTCTATCGCGAAATTTCCCGTTAATTGGGGCGTTGTCCCCAAGTAGAGAATAGCTTTGGTAATTTAGGCAACATTTACGTCGTAAAAAATGCCATTTCGGAACGAAGTCAGCTGCAATTCTGAAGAAAGCGTCGAACTCTGCGCCCTCGGCGAGGGAAATTGCGGCGATGGCCGACGTGCAAACGAACGTGCGAAATGTGCAAAACTTCCTCAGGAACCACAATGGCTTACAAGCAAAAAGACACAAGAAAAAACAACGACTGGCTGCTGACCGATGAAAGCTCGTCTTGACTTCGCCCAGGAAAAGATGTCATGGATCACTGAGTGCCCACGATAATCTCTCATGAACCACTGAGTGACACAGAGTGCTCTTTTCGGATAAAAAAGTTAGCCTTTGATACCCCGGATCGATTAACCTATTATTTGCACGATGTTTGCAAGGAAAAACGAGTTTTGTCAAAACTTCACTCAGGTGGCGGTTCAATGGTGATCTGGGCTGTCGGAAATCATACAAATGCGTCGATTGTGTTTTTAGACGGTCGTGTTAATTCGAGGCGTTATTGGGATCTACTAGAAGAGCAATCGGCGCATTTTGAGCTGATGGGAGGGTCAGACTTCGTTTTTCAACACGATAACGCCTCGATTCACAGGCTGATTGAAAGCGGGTTCGACCAACGTCACATTGAGGTCCTACGCTGGCCTGCAGTCTGACCTGATCTTAATATCATCTTAGAATGTGTGGAGCTGGCTCGCACGATAAGTTTACACCGACGAAAAAAACAATTTTCGAGGCTTGGGACGAGATCTTGCAGGACGTCATTTGTTCAACACTATACCAAACCGCATTTCTGAGGTTATACGAGGAAGTTCACTGAGTATTAAGTATAGTTGCTAGGTGTCGTGAAGTGAATCCAAACGCCGTTAATCCGCTTAAGTCACTCGTTAAGGCATGTATCTTGCTAGTGGCTTTATACTTTGTTTGCCATGTATTATAGCTATGCCAAATATGGAAATCTCGTGGTTCAAAGTAATCCGAGACCCCAAATGTCGATGGAAGTCTCCGCGGTTACTCTGCTAGCATGTATCACTGTGATCGTTACACAACTGGTTATAATAAATGCGTGAAATGTGGCAAAAATGGGCGGCTTTATATTTTTTTCAGGGACTGTATATATATATATAGAGAGAGAGAGATATCTATATCTATATATATATATATATATATTATATATATATATATATATATATATATATATATATATATATATATATATAGAGAGACGTTTCAACGTCGTCGACGTTGATCAGTAGTACTCCAGTACATCATTTTTTTATTCCCTGGCTTCTGCCCCCTTTCGTAGCCACTTACCGTGCGAGCTGCGAACCACCGGTGGTGGAGCTCAGCCGGAGGCAGCAGCAACTCGAGAGTGAGTGAGTAAGTAAGTAACCAGGTGGGTAATCCACACCGGAGATAGATAGGTAGATAGATACACTGGTGAAAACAGCACTAGCGCAAAGGTGGTGACGGCATTGAAGCGTCTATGGCGTTGGCGGTGGTAGTGGAGGCAGCGGCTTCTTGGATGTCCCAATCCGCCCGCGCATGTGCGTCTCGATGTCGGCGACTCAAGACTTCAAGAAGCTACTAGTTCGTGTCCCCCTTGCCGCCGTTTAAAAAGTGAGGTCTGTTGCTACCGCCGCGTCAGCGCTGTTATTCCCGTTGTGAAGGAAGGGGGTTAAAAAGTTATAGTCCCGGGGTCCCCCCCCTACGTCCTCACTCCGCACCGCAATGCAGCGCCTAAACGGACCCGTCTAGTTTTGCCTTTTTTATGCAATGCGCACCACTGTTCTCTATGACCCCCTTTGTCCCCGTATGCGTCTGGCCCCAGCCGTCACCTTACATCAGCTGCGCACGTCCGCATATGCCCCTCCCTCCCTCTCTCCCTCCCTCTCTCTCTCCCTCCCTCCCTCTCTCTCTCCCTCCCTCTCTCTATCCCTCTCTCTCTCACTACCGAAGTCCCACCACGACCCAAACCTCTCCGAAACCGCCGGGCTCTCGGCAGCGATGCAGGTATTCTCTCACAGCCGACGACCAATCTCTCTCTCCTTTCAATCCACTTGTTGGCGCCAAAGGCAAAGCCCACTCGAGACGCTGGTCGACTTTCTCCTCTCGCGCTTTTTGCTTACCTTGGCCGCTCGAACGAAGCTAATTCGTCCGTCTAAGGTGGTCCATCTATCTACCCATGCGTCTACTACTGCTACCCGTCGCCGTATCATGCTGTATTATCCTCTAGCAGCGCATTGTGCTTCGTCTCCTTGTTCGTCGACTTTTTTCTTTTTCATCCTCTTTCCCTTCTCCTCCTCATTCGGCAGGAAAACACGGGCACAGGTGGCCGCGTGGGACTTGATGATACTCACTTTCATAACACACTCACAGACACGCGAACGCACATACAGATATGCGCCTCTGATTGGCCCACCTTGGTTGTCGCCGTCGTTGTTGTTGGTTCCCCCTTAATGTCCCCTTTTCCACCGTGCCTCCCTCCCCCGCCCCTCCGGATAGAAGTTGCGACGATCACTGCCCTCATCGACTTGCGCTTTTGCCGCCTGCGTTCCCTGCTGCGGCGGGGCGTTTTCTCTCAGTATGGGGTATCTTTGAGCACACGCACCTCTAAGGGTGGGGGTGTCGGAGGAAATACCCAGTTACTGGTTCGTCAAACAAAAATTGCTGGTCACCCTCTTTGGATGCCTAAATATCCGGCAGAATGAGTCGGCCCGTGTTCATTCAGGACAATTGTCGTGTCGCTCGCTTTTAACCGAAGTTAGGCATGTGGCTGGGGAGCGCCGGGGGTATTGAGGATTTGACTCGTCATTACTATTAATATACCAGTTCGATATTTTGACCACTGCTAAAAACTACTTGTGTTATGATTACTCGTTATCGCAACACAGTTTGTTATTATTATTATTATTATTATTATTATTATTACCATTATTTTATACAACAACGCCAACAATTCCAATAATTCTGCTAGCACTGCGCATCGTATGCGGCGGCCGTACTTTCCATCGTTATTTTCTTAATTTTTAATCACTTTCCTACACTTGCTAGCTTTACACGCATCGTTTCTCCTGTTTGTGCAGGCTGGATAGAGATAAATATATATAAATTGGGGACTCCACTATAGGTTGCATCGTAATAACACCGGAACAGGCCGCGCCTTTCCGAGAGAAGAGCCAAGAGAAGTGAGTAAACTTGTGTTTGTGGAGCTGTGTAAGGTCGAACGACAGGTTGCCATTGGAGATAGACTAGCAAAACCGCCCCACTGCTTACTAACCTCAGTTGACTACCTAGATGAAACAGTACTGCACTTGATTGCATAATAGTTCAACACTATTGGGAACATTGTATTATGCTATATATATATATATATATATATATATATATATATATATATATATATATATATATATATATATATATATATATATATATATATACTGATTGTATAATAACTCAACAGTATTAAGAAAACCACAGAAAATCAATCAATATACATAGTCCTCATTATACTAGAGCACGCTTTGCCTTCATGCTGTCAAGTTTTGGATTGCTAGTAGAAAACAAGAGAAAGAAACAGAAGAAACATTAAAACTGCTACAATACAAAGCTAGCCCAAACGTTTTGTTTCAGACTTGTTGGGGTATCAAGTATCGTATCGTTTAGGCCTTTTAACAACTATCAAATGGACGTCTTCTATTGTTTCACTCTTAGTGCCACTTACCAGACTTTATTCTCTTCGGAAAACTCGATCGTTGAAACACTCACCGACTTAAACTCAAAATACATTTCTACACCAGGAGAGAGTTCTTCATTTTTTTTTAAGAATTGGTTGGCCGTATTTCAGCAGATTCTCTGAAAATACAGTCTAAAATATCCAATAGAGTTTGGCAGGCAAAACATAGTCAGACTCATTTGTAGATCCGTAAATAGCTAATCCAGAAATATATTACAAAAATGCGCTGTGATTGCAGTCAGTAATATATACACCACCTGCTTCTGGAAGCTTTATTCAATGTTTTTTTTTTGGTGAGAAAAATCCATCCTTCAGGAGTTAATACATATTGTTTATTTCGGAATAACTTTGCATTTCAAAATGGCACATAATTACAATACAGTCATCATTATATCCTTGCCACTCCAACAGAAATTGCTAAAGTAGTTCAGTAATAGTCTAAGCCTGACTCTGATTGTTTCCACTGGCGGTCCGCAACCCGCTAGCGAGTACACAGCTTCATACATTACCCATTTTCATACGCCATATTCTAACCACGAACAGTCAAACCATGTGTTTACATTACGGGGTACCGACCAGCCACCTTGTATTTTAAACCATTGAAGTGCAGTAACTGGATCTGAATGCTCTTTACAGCATGGTCAGATTCCCTTAGAGAACGGCGCTAATTCCTGAAATAAATTTGTCAATCATGATGCTCTTGGTGTGTCCACGATCATAGGCGCCTATAACAAGCGTGACATTCACTCCTAATATCTATTCATTGTAGTGACCAGACGCTATATTTTCCGAAAAATCCGAAAAAGACACTCTTTGCCTTAAACCCGAAATTCAAATTTATAGTAGACAAAACTCATTCTATTTTTAGCAGAACCTCATTAAATACTGTCTGAAAAATTCTGCAACGATGAACGTGTTTGAAAGCAAAACATTTTTATGCGTATTCGTAAGGCAAATATGTATTTCATGCACACGGTTCTACTTCAGTCAGTCATATATACCACTTTATTCCGCAACCTTTGTTTAACGTAGTTTTAGTGAGAAACTTCCATCCTTTCAGAAATTTTCGGTTTTATATGCAAAACGTGATCATTGTGGTTGTTGATGCTATCAAAGCTTTTAAAGCTCTTCTTTTTAGATACATCTGAAGTAAGTTGGACGGGTACGCGTGTGAAGGGAAAAGTCCAAAACTTCATGTGGATGGGACAAAACATTCTATATTTGATGGGAAAGTACAGCAACTTGCGGCAAGTTGTCACAGATGTACTGCAGGTGTAGTTATAGTGAAGACAATTCGTTAGTTTAGGCGTTTTTTACGACGGCTTGTTAAGAGCAAAGCGTGTCTAGGCTGTGCGACACCAACACATTGCGACGCTTCACGTAATGCGTTTACCATATGCGCAATCTCGTAGAGTGTCAAATGTATATCGGAATCTGTGAGTTATTTAGAGAACAGTTATTTAATCCGTATACTCCGTGCAAGGCCGGCCCGTCCATGGTTGATCTGTCAGATAAGAATATTGGCTACGAAAGCAATCAAACAAAGAACACAGCTGGACAAGCTAGCAGTTGCGCTTATGATGGTTGGTCATCTTTTGATGGTTCGACACAATGACGGGTACGAAAACGACGACGTGCCTGCTCAGCAGCAGCAGCAGCAACCGAAGCAACTAACTAAAAGCAGTACCTACGAGTCGAGGAGCCGTCAGAGAAGAAAGAACACTACTGCATGGCCAGTAGTGTTCCTGCATCTATCTTGGTCGTTTCGTAGGTATCATCATCAAATCATCACCATTGTCGCCATCATCATCATCATCACCATTAACTCTACCGTCATAGTCAGGCACAGAAGGAAGAAGATGCTATGCCAAAGGCAGCCACAGCAGCAGCAGCAACAACAGCTAATGGTGCATCCAAATAAGGCTAAAGATAAATGCCTATGGGAAATGGTGATGAGTAGTAGATGGTAGTAGTGTGATCTCTGTCTGGTTGTCTATTACGCTGACTGCCGCGCCACTGCCACCATGGCCAGTATCCGTCGTAGGAGCTCGAGAGGGGTCGGCGAAAAGGGGTAGTGATGGCGTGGATGGACTCTAGCGGCGAAGGCAACAGCGGGAGTTGCGGAACTTAGTCACGAGGGGCTCTGACCGGGTGGGGCGCCGATTACGGAAAACGGGAAAATATGAGAAAAGCAGACAGAAAGAGGGAGATAACGATGTAAACTATAGGAAGATGAAAGGAGAATGTAGGGAGGTGGTGGAAAAGATAGGAAGAGGAGAAAGAAGAAGGGAGAAAGCGAGAGGAGGGATAAGAAAAGCATAGCAAGAAAAAAAAAGCGACGAGAGAAATATGCATGGCGAGAGAGCTGAGGTAAGCAAGATCTAAAAGAGAGAAGAACAGACGGAGAGAGAGAGAGCGATAAAGAAAAGAAAATCGAGAGAAAGACATGAGGTCTTAGACCATAGGCCATGTGTACGGTACATCCGCGTTCTCCTTGGCGTCTTTCTTGTTGTCCGCTTTGTCTCTGTTCCCTCCCTGCCTCCCGTAGCCGTCGCAGTAGTAGTACGCCTCAATCGTATGGGCACTGGAGACGCCACTGCGAGCTGCTGGCCACACAGCGCCATCATCCCACAGTTTCGTTGGGTCTATGCGTATGCTGGGCGCGAGTCGTATGGTGTAGACCCGGTCACCGGCGGCCGGGTCAAACAGCACAAGAGGAACATGGAGAAAGGCTTTGTGTTTGCCAATTTAGCCCAGGAAGTGGAAACGCCCCTTCCTATCCATTTGAGTAGTGGTAGTGGTCGTAGGGGTAGTGGTAGTCGCCTTTAGCGCTGTCGTCGTAGAAGGCTGGCTCCATCCGCCCGCGCACCAGCGAAGACCAAACCGGCGTGTATATGTACATAACCTGAGGACGAACTTCAGAGGAGCGGCGGCCTGGTCTAGCCTGGTCATCATCATCATCCTGCTTTCACCTTTCATCGCGTGCAAACCTTCCCCCCCCCCCCCCCCGCCGGTATAGCAGGCTACACAACCAAGTTCGGCCAGTGCCTGGACTACAGCAGCGACGGCGAGTCCCGAGATAACAAGAAGATCCGCCAATGCTCATCTAGGCAAGCGCCAGTAGAAAAACGAGTAACACAGCCAGCTTGGGACTCTGGCCACCGCCTTCATACGACTTTGTACGCCTTCGACGGATACGGTCGTACCCTGAAAGACATAGGGGTTCAAGCCAACACTAGTATTTAACTACAGCAGTAGAGGCAGCAGCAGCAACAATATCACCAATAGGCGGCAACAATAAGTACTACTAATACTTCCACTAGAAGAGCACTAGCAACAACATGTCTTGTTTTCCATATCAACTGCTCTTCAATTCTTGCTGCCAAAAGGCCCACTCCTTTGCTCAAGTTTCTTGCTATTTCCAAAACGATTAATTGATAGTATTAGTTGCAAACGATGCACATGGTTATGTCACGCCGGAAGTTCATTTCATCAGCTACGCAGGCGATCTGGCAATGATCGTCACCTCCTGTGACGAGCATCTGCTCGAAGGAACAGCCAACGGAGCCATCGAGGATATCCAAGAATACCGCAGCACGCTGGGTCTCAAATTGGCTTTACAAAAAACGAAACCTATTTCCCAAAGCGTCCTCCACTAAATCAGAATTTACACTTGGAAGGTCACCCAGCAACACAGACGCCTATGGTCAAGTGCCTAGGCGTAATCTTGGATAAGGCTATCGCAGGACCACCTCATGTGCGCTTTATGCAGCATAAAAGCAGCCAATGACTCAGCAGAGATGTCGGCGCCATCTTTAAAAAAAGTAATAGGCAGCATCATGCTGGAAATTTCTAAACAGCCCCAATTTAAAAACAAACAGACCACCGACATCCTTGTAGGAGCGCACGACTATCCGAGCTACAACACACCGCCTCTTAAACAAGACTCAAATACCTACGACGCTCAACATACACACCATAGCAACGTAGTATAAAGAAACCCCTTAATTAACGTCTGGACGAAGGGAATACCGATCAGCCGAACAGACACCTTAAGCAAATAAAAGCGAAGCAATCCAGTCAGGCCACTTTGGTTACTGGTCAAAAAAGCATTACTACCTACTCTAAAAAACTGTACAGACTTAAACACGGCTTACTTACCTACCCACGAACGCAACTGCTAACAAGGCACGGCAGTTGCGCTCAGCAATACTAACACCGCATTGGAAAATGGCTACCTCGTATGTCGTATGTACAACTCAGGGGAGACTGTAAGACACGCTGCGCCCTTTTCAACACTGAACGAGAGCTACTGTTTCGGAACCCAAGACTAGGAAACTCTTTGACATTTCAAGCCCTTGTCGAGGCGCTCCTTAACGATCATAAATTGCATCATAGTAACATAAATCGCAGAATTTGTCTCGGTGTTGAATATAACCGCCGTACAAAGTTCAACAGCCTAAATGGCAAGCTGAAGTGGCCAAATTAAGTAATTTCGAGAAGACGGTACCGCGGCCACTCCCAGACAAGGGGGTAAACAGGACGACTCCATTTTAGTGGGTTTGTGAATTTCACACCACCGTGGCTTTAACAGCAACGCCAGGTAAGCAGCATGCACTTTAAAAGTTAATATATATATATATATATATATATATGGCGACAAAGGAAAAAGAGCTCTATATGATCTACTTCAACGGCTATCACTCGCGGTGCAGTGCGGCAGTAATAATGGGCACAATGAGAGATTGCCTCAAGAATAAGGTCGACTGGTAGCGCACCTCACAAGCCTTAGTGAAGTGAGTTAATAATATATACCTAAAACATTACAATTAAATAAAAACAATACATTTACATCTACAACTTAAAAATTCGTCAATGATATATATTTTTATTTGAATATAAGTGCGTTTTATTAATAACATGTGCGATGACCATAACTTCATTTGTTTTTCCGTAAGGCTAATGCCCGTGTACGGTTTTGCACTGATACATCCAAGCATCATTGTCAAAGGAAGGAAATATTGTGTGTAGACACACTATATACATACATATATATACAACGCGAGTCAACGTTGTTGTACTCGAACTCCTTATGTCATATGTGCAATCTCGAATACTAAATAGGACAAACATAAATGATCTATATAGTGCAGAACATTCTCAATGTTGGCACTAAACATACTTGAGTATGTTTAATTTGACATTTCATTGTCAAAGTAATACATATTCTTGTAATAAAATAGTCAGGATCTAAGGATACCGTAACCATTGCTGGTACGGGTTGTGCGACTAACACTAGTCCGTCCAGGCGTTGATCTGCGCCATTTCTAATGGACAGCTTAGCCTTTTGTAAAGTCTAAACGACATCAATTTGCGCGATTCGTAACTCTCTCTCTCCCCCGTCTCTCTCTCTCTCTCTAGTTTTTCTTGCCCTTTTTTTAAACGGATAGTTTTCAACGTCAATATTTTAGTATCCTCTCTCTTTCTCTGTCTTTCGTCGTCTGTCTCTTCTTCTGGCGGTCTGGTCCTCGTCAGCGTCTGCTCGGCCTCGGGTTATTTCATCAGGGTAGCTTCGTGATAGATTCTAGCGGAGGCGAGGGCCACTTAACCGCTGGTGCTTGACGCGTAAGCCTGACTGGCTTGTTGTTGGGAGAAAAAGGGGAGGGGAAAGCAAAAGACGATTAGGTTTGGGGTCGAAGGGCAGAGATGCTGCTGCGATTGCTACCATGACAGCTCCGGCTACCATTACCATCATCACCATTACTATTACTGCCACTACTGCTACTACTAGCTACTACTACTACTACTACTACTACTGTGGTAACGATGACATCCGTTCGTTGTAAGAGCTTTTTGCGGGCAAGCGCAAAATAGAAAGAGAGAAGCATTGGGGTGATCCATCACACGATACTATCTGCTGTCACCCGCCGATCAGAATTTCCGAGGCCGACTAGGTGGGAGAGTTCCGTTCCGTCGGGATTCGATTGGAACGGGCGGCCTGCGTGGCAGCGTTTGGTGACAGTTAGTCGGACGGACAGACATGCGGACAGTTCATGCCTGCCGAGACACTCAGTAGCAGCAGCAGCAGCAGCAGAGCTTTGTTGGTCCGATGCGACCTCGTCAACTTGAGCGTCAACCTCAGAACCAAACGGGCCGGCTGAAGAAGCGGCAAACCTTTCTCTGCCCACGCTTTGCCCTTCTCTACGCACGCCCTCCCGAGCTACCGGTCGAAACCGGGGTGAACCAAACTAGCGGCCCGTTAGCAGGGACCTTCAGTAACCCCAGTTCGACCTGGACCAGCCAGTATGAGAGCACAGGCGATGACCAAGATCAAAGATTAGAGATTGTCCCCGAATCGTCTGATTGCGCGATGGCAACCCACGATTTGCGAGCCCTGTTGGTCCGTTGTCGCTGGTTGCCATCGGAGGCCCGTATGGAACTGCTTAATTTTGCGCCATTTGTGACAAGTGGCAGCAAATGAATGACACGAGAACGTGAGGGCACGTCTCGCGCGTCACCTGCGTCACGAGCAAACGTGAAACCGACTCGAATATGTAACGGAATACTTATTATAGCATCCATTGACATTCATTATGTATAAACGTATATATATATATATATATATATATATATATATATATATATATATATATATAGGAAAGCTCATAGCGTTTCATAAATACAACGAACACAACTCTGCGGTAGCATACGTCCAATTCAACTACGCACTTCTGATACTAATGATCTCGACCTACCTCGCCCGAGAAGTATTGTAATAGACCGAGGCATTTGCGGACCGTCAAGCGGAAGTGGCCATGAAGTGATGTAGGTTTGACACATAGTTGCTGTATAACTCACAGTTACGGCTATTCCTCCTATCACTACCACGTCAATGACAATAGCAAAATACGACTACAACTTTTGCTACCACCTTTTTCTTTTTGTTCTCCTTCTTATTATTATTATTATTATTACAAACCATGCGGTCATGACATTACAGTATGTGGCTATATTTGTGTAGTTTGCTCCGTACAACGTGTAGTTATGTCTCTAAGGTGAGCTGCGTGACAATGGCCGTTGGTAATGTAAAAGATTTTGGTGTCATCTGTAGTGTCTACTACGGTGCAGATAAGATCAAGTGTTAACTAGTATATGAGTGTATAGGTCTAAATAAAAGACACTTTACATGAGCGCAGCTTTCTGCCAAATTTGTAGCCGGACGATAAATACGTGATTTTTCAAATGTAAAGGCAGCTTTCTGCCAAATTTGTAGCCGGACGATAATTACGTGATTTTTCAAATGTAAAGGGAGTTTGCTACAATAGACGCAATAACGTGGACACTACAGGATGCGGCAGCTGATCGAACGGCTGCTGTCGCTTTGTTCAAATGCTGTGTCCAAATAAAAATAAATATCTAATTTATTTTAACAAGCTTACAAGCTTCTTGCAAACTTTGCCTATGCAGTTTTGTAAAAGCCAGCTGAATGGAGGCAGTGAGTGAACTGCGGTCTCTCTCTTAATTCTCGCTTAATACTCTTCATGCTTATCCAAGCTACCATTACACCAAGAAGCTAGTATGATCGGGTGCGCCACCCTGATAAAACACGTATTGCAAAACCATCAAACAAAGAATCTATACACGGTTTCGCTATAGTTTGCAGAACATGCAAGTAAGGTTCATGTGCCACCATTCTGGTATTTTTGGCAAGATATGGTGCCGACACGTCTTCTTCACTAAATACCACATTCAATACGTGTACATAGGATATGCTCACTTAGCTCTGGAGTTCTTACCAGCGCACGAATTTCAATATTTCGCGCCGCTTACAGGAATCCGTCTGCTTTTTTTGTGGCGTACATAGTCTTAACACTGTAAACTGTCGTTACGGAAAACGAATTTACTTTAGAATCTCACTAGGGGTCCGCCCAGCTCTTTGCTGACATTTCTTAGATGCCGTCGGCCATGGTTGGTGTTTCTTTACATTCTACAAATAGTCCTAGAGGTCCATAATCTACGGCAGTTTGGTGTGGCTTATATATATATATATATATATACATCAGGTGCATTTCCCCTTGGCTGTCGGCCCCGCTGTTCAGCCATTCATCGTGCTGGTTGTATTGCTGGCAGCCAGTGACTAAGGCGTCCCCGGGTCAAACGGCGCCCGCTTACTTGGACCTATACATGCGCACATCCATATATACAAACAGATAGACAGATCGAGAGATATACAGACATGCGGACGTACATACCTACATAGATCGGAACGGCTCGCAGTGGGAGTGAGAAGCTTACACCGCAGGAAACGACAGAGGATGACGCCACCGGCGACTCCACTGGCAACGATGTTGTCCTGCACGCTCGGTCATGGCAGTGGCAACATCGTTGTTGCGGGTCATCGAGTGTGTGCCCGAGGAGAGCGGGTTGCAGTGAAGTGCGGGAAGAGGCTCCTTTGATGCTGCTGATCCTATAGCGGGGACGCATAATGGGGGCACCTTATGGGTGCGGCGGGGTGTCCTTTTGTCGGGGGCGCCCAGCCCGGCCAGTCACGTTGGAAGCCAACCATTGGCGATGACTGATTTCTGCCATTTGTTGTCGGGGAACGCGGCGGGAATCGTCAACGCGAGAGCTCGACGGACAACCGACCAAGCATTAGGACCACCTACAGGGCAGGAAGAAGCACAACAAGCGAAAAGAGACGAAGTGGATGAGAAAACTGAAAGAAACAAGCAGATGATGATGAAGGAAAATGAGAAGAATAAAAGGAAGCAAGGGGAAAACATCATCCCTACCACAACAACGATCTAAACAGGACGCGTCGGAGGGAAGCGGTGCTGGGCAACACTTGTTTGTCAATTCAAGGCGACAACGCCATCTTGCAAGCGAGCCATCTCCTACTCTTTCTCACTTGCTCTCTCTAAGGGAGCATGGAGGTTGACGCGGAGTAAATGGCAACAGCGCCGGCAATGGGAACATGGGCCGTAGGACACAAGGGAGGCGAATCATTGGGACTGCCGATCCCGAATCTAAGAGAACACGACAGAACTCGACCGTTCGTGTTTTACATCCGCTGGCTAGGCGCGAGATTTAACGCCGAGTGTCGCTGCCGACGAGTTCAGCATTTCGTCGTTGATGACTTCGTACCGCGCAAATGGACCATTGTCAACATTGTCAGTACTATCAACGTTTTGGTCACCTTCATCCACACTGCTGCCGCTACCACCACAACGCACCAACTACGCACAGAAGTTTACATCACCAATGCTCACCATCAGAGCGCAAGCTTAACAGTATGTTATGGCTATGTCATGTAAGCCCATGGCAATGACGCTCTATTCAAGAACAAAGGACGCTGGCTATTTTATCTATCCGTATCTATGTAAATATTTACCATATTTAGCAGCCCAAATGCTGCCCGTTGTGGATCTATGTAAAACAATTGCAAGATCGATAAGGGTAGGACGTAATGCACGATTTGATAGCTATCATTCGATATTCAATATTTGAGTGAATCAAGCAACCGGATGCTAACAAGTATATATTAAACCCCCAAAGCATGGTAGTATAGTACAAAACATTGTATATATATATATTGTATATATATATATATATTGTCGCGAATGCCCGAGCAAACTATAGTAATAGTTGGCTCGGCGGCAAGGCATTCGCCGTCGAAACGTAGCTAAGGATGACTTAGCCCTATCTCGATAATTGTTTTACTAAGGACGTAAGATGATAATTGCTGCCGTATAGGAGACAACCGCTACTGCTGCCTTGTCATCGGCCTGGTTAGCGCATAAGCGAGTCAACGCTACGCATCTCTTTCTTCAGTGGTTCTGCGCATCACCTGCTCGTCCTCGGGTGCTGTGAGAAAGCGTTCTTGACTAGGAAACTGCAGTTGACCGCGTTATACACGCGCATAACAAGCAGAACACAACGAATATCTATGCACGCACCGCCCGTTAGCACACCGTGGCCGCGGTGCCATCAGGACGGCTACCCAGATCAGGGCGCCCTCATTAGGCCATTGTGGGCGGTGGGGAATTGATGGCCACGAGCTCAGGCGACGCCGACTCACAGGCCACTCGAGCTGTCTTGTTCGCCTCGTCGGCGGGCGATGACAAACGATGCCCGCCGACGCCACCGGTCTTCACGACCTCACTGCCGGTGGGGTTCGGGTGCAAGTGTGTGTAGATTCAATAAGCGATTTGCGACGCGCACAGCTTGTTTCACGGACAACCAAGTCCTTTGCACGCCTGGAGCTTGGGTGGGTCATTTATTAATTTGTTTATTCGCAACTGGGCCACCGACTACGAGGCGGGCGCCAGAGCACGGGGCGGAGGATGCCCCAGCTGATCTCACCGAAGGTAGCAGAGCACGGAGGCAGAAGGGAGATTCTAAAAGTTGCAACCTAATATCTCTTGCGTTGTGCTTTCTCTCTCTTTATGCCCGCCTCTCTGTGTCATATCGGTATTGTGTGGCCAAGAAGACTTGGTGAACATTTCACTAATGTTTGCGGCTAAAAGTGTGCGAGGCATGAAAATCTAAGACGTAAAATATCCAATGCTTGTTCAGGAATCTCTACGTATCTGAATAAGCAAAGCAATTCTACGTTAGAGCTGTATAGACTTTACGAGTGGCCTTTCGTGGTTTCGATTATGACTTTTAGAATTAACCGTGAGATAATTACGGCCTGTAGATCCCAGCATGCATGAACTCTAGACAAACGTAAATACAAAATATTTCATAAGTGTATATTCTTTCGCAAAGGTACCAAGGCCTTCTGGTTTGTTTCGCTTTGTTGAACTGGTGAATGAATGACGATTCATTTAACAGTTCAACAAAGGCCAAACCTAACCGACACTTTGAAGAGACAAAGTTTGGAGACTATAGAAGAAATAAAAGAAAATTCGCAGAGGACCATGAACTCGGTTCCGGGTTTCAAATGTTTTGAAGAGATTGGGAAAAAGTGATACAAGTGCATTTCAGCGGTAGAAAGCTATATTGATAGGAACACAAACATTTTGGGGAAGTTAAATACATTTTTTTGTTTTAGGAATATGTGTCAGAACTATTCGAATCGATCCACTTTCGTATAGTGTGCGCGGTACTTCTCACTGTGGCAAACCTTTTTCCTGTTATATGGGTTACTCTGTGAGATCATTGATAGGCTGGCTAGGTGTGCTGGTGACTGCAGATTATCTTCCGCTTCTACAGAACTGTACGACTGTGCACGTTGCATTTGCTGGCAATACAGCTTGTTTTCGTTCCCCTACTGTAAAAACCTGCCGTTCAGATTTTTGCGCTCGCCCACTGGATGCTCCGGGAGTCCGAGAGACCTACACACGGGACACGGTCGAGAGGGCTCCGGTGCTATCAGCATAGCCAATGAAAGCAGCGATAATACCAGCGCAACCAACAACAACCTCAGTAGCAATAATATACAACAACAACGGCAACATCAACAAGCGCTACTACCAACAACAACAAAAACAACAATATAACACGGGGCAGCATGCTGTCGTGTTGAGATCTGTCTCTGCTGACAATGGCCAATGCGTCGTCACTGAACGGCGTCACGGTTCTACGTTGAGACCCAGCGACAAATTCCTACGGGAATAGAAACAGGGAGACACACTACCTTCTATGTTAAGCGGCCTGTCTGTCGGTCATGATGCCTGTTTGTCCGCTTACCTACGTATCTGATAGGCTATCCAATGCGGATCGAGTTCATAATTTCGTATTCAGCTTGCTTTGGAAACCTTGCTGATGCCGTCTCGACGAACACCGTGGCCAGCTTAAGCCGCGCAGCCTGGCACGCACCTCCACCCCGCTACTTCACTGTCTCTCCTTCTCTTTGGCACTTTCTCTCTCTATGCTTATATATATATATATATATGTATATACTTTCTCTCTTTGCTCCACACCCCATAACCCCCCTTGTGCTAGGCTGGTTGCTCCTGTCGTCTAGTGCGCTGTCCCTTTCAATGCAAATGTGTGCGACATATCACCGCCGCCGCCGCCGCCACTACCTTATCTCTGGGCTCGATCTCAATTAACTGGCCTCTCTGGCGTGGCCCTTATCAACAGGAGTCGGCAACCACCGCTGTGCGCCACCGCTGATAGCGGGCGAGCATGATATAACAGTCGACCCCCGAGGGATCCATTTCGGAGTGGTAGAGTGCCGAGCGACGAAAAACTACAAGGAATGGCTGGGGCTGAAGAGAAAGAAACGAACGAGGTTCGGCATATTAACACAAGACGTCGGCTGACCACTGACTGGACAGCGGCTTTTTGTGGTGACGCAAGTTCAGTTGCAGGAATTAACGCTCTAGTCGACATATATATATTTATACAGAACGCACGAGACATCTGGCAAAATTGAACGCAAAAAAAGAAAATGAGACACTTTCCAAAATGGCTAACATTAAGGGGTAGCGACAGATAAATAACGGTAATGATGATAATGACGCTAGCGCCTTTTAAGAATAGCTTCTGCGGAAAAACGACTACATGTGTGCGTTTTTTTATAGGCACAGTTGCATTTTTATATCTCATATGGTACTCGGTAAGCTATCCTTCAGTAAACAATATATATATATAAATCCCGAAATGCACTTGGAATCCTTGCTCGAAACCGTGTGTGATTTCAGGAAGCAGTTCAACGATTGAACTAGTTAATAACAGTAAGTTAAACACTATTTAGGTATTTTATCACTATCCACTCTATACACAACTGCCTTAAATACTAATTGTAAACTATTGCGTTTTAAGTATAAAGTTTGTTAAAATCTATATTATACGAGTACATGCATACACGCATATAAACAGTAAGATCACTATCTACAAAAATGGGAATAAGGTCGTTGATGCTTGAATAATTTCATTTCAACTTTCTTATTTTGTCTTTATACTTGGACCCGATATCGTCCCTTTAGATTAATTATATTAGTTCGGGGATCCAGCGAGCCAAGTGCAGGTTGGGTGTGGTAGGAAGTAGGCTCACAACGTGGATACATCCAATCGTTATTGGGCCTCAACGTACGGCATGTTTTTAGAAATATTTTATGTATGCATCTACACCATTTACGTTTATGAAAATAATAAGGCTAATAATATTATACCCATAAGTATAAAAGGTTGTTTAACACGCATATAACGCATCGCATAGATAAGATACTGGTAAGAACAATTGCGTGCGCTGCATTTGTATTATTTTACTTTAAGCAACTCTAGAAAAGTTTACATTTAAAATACGCACGTGTTGCACTTTATTGCAATCGGGTTCTTGTTTCAAAGTTGCCGGCAACTACTTTCGCTTTGTCCCGTTGATTATATATATATATATATATATATATATATATATATATATATATATATATATATATATATATTATATATATTAAAAAGTTCTGATATGCATGTATAAAAACAACATATTTTTTTTATGTTTCAAAGTGTGTCTACTAAAATAACTTCCGTTCCCTGCAATGCACTTTTGCCACTTTATTTTTTAAACTTCGAAACATTTGTAAACTCGTCTTTCGAAATCGATTTGAGTTGCTTCGGCGAATTTTTCTTTATGTCCTTTGTGGCCTCGAACCGTTGTCTCTTCATTTTTTTTGTTATCTATGGAAACGGGAAAAGTAGCAAAGAGCCAGGTCCAGCATATAGAGGAGGTTCGGCAAATATAGAAATAAAATTTTCATCAAATAATCTAAAATCAATAACGATGTGTGCGCCGTGCGTTATTGTGATGGAGGATTTAAGAGTTGTTTGCGCAGAGTTCGGGCCTAATGCGTCAGACGTTCTTGCGCAATTTCCTTAAAATTTCGCTGTAGTAATCGTTATATAGAGCAGGTGGTAACAATTCGTGGAAGATGACTGTTTGATAGTGAAAAAAAAACGTTAAAAGAGCCGTGGTGCTTCTCTATCTCAATGTTTTTAATCAAGTCTAGTTTTGGAAGTACCACTCGGAGAATTGGGCTTTGGTCTCGATGTTGTCCCCATACATTCATGGCTTATCTCCTGTAATCACTCTTTGGAGCTGTCCAGTGTCGTCTACTCTCGCATTCGATTCGGACAATTTCCGACGGGCGGTTATTTGCTAGAAAATTAACTTTTTAGAAACAAACTCCGGTACCAGTCTTCTGACGCATTAAATATCGGATAAGACTGTTACAACTGACCCACAAAATGTCTCTAATTTCTCAGCTATCTCTCTGCTAGAATTCGGGAAATGTTTAGTAGGAGATCACGAATGTTTTCAACGTTTTCTTTTATTGTTGACGTGAACGGCCATCCTGAACGAGGCTCATCTTCGGTCTCTTCACATGCGTCGTAAAATTGACGGTAGCACGTAGAAACAGTAGAGCCAGAAAAAGTTGCGTGCTTGGGCTGCTAACAAATACAGTAGCGCCAGCTACACGACAGACCGAATGCTTGCTGCCACTTTAGTGAACAGTTTATTTATTTATTTAATATGAATAAAAGCAATACTTAAATTGGTAGCAATGATAATGGCCTTAGTAGCCGTAGTCATGCAGTTCCGATACAGGGTTCGCCACCATCATATCCTCGCGTACCGAGGCTTCTTGTTTTTATAGCCAAGGCCATAATGCGCGGCTCGGCAAATCGCATCGCTGATAGCGGACGAGAGGCACTCGACACTTGTCTAAATGCTTCGGCCAGCAGGTACAACTGCAGCCCCCGTAGCTGAGTGAATATAAGGCTACAATAATCATTACGGACTAATGATGATTGTTCCATTGACTCTGTCTTAGGAACGCTGCCGATCGTTTTTGCGTATGCATTGTTTCTCGCTCTTAGTTCGTTTATAGATAATAGACTTTGTTCCACAAATACCATATTGTGGCGGCGGGGGCGGCGACTATTAGGCGATGTTTGCCCTTCCGCCTGGTTTCTGCAAGAAAAGCTGCTATTATTTTGGTTGCACTTGACGAGTACCAGTTGACGAGACTGCCAGTCACATATAGAGAATAATCCATATAAATACACATATATTTGCCTTTCCCATAACTCTCTGTCTACCTATATATACAGAGAAAGAGAGAAAGGGGGAAATACAGATTAAGTTGTGTAGATAAAGAAAGGGCATGTGAAAGCATCTGCAAGAGAGGAAGTAAAAATACTATTGAATTCAGCATTCGAATTAATAAAGAGTGGACTCCCGTCGAGATCGCAGCCTCGCCGGAAGACTGTACGGCAAACACAGGATCTGAGAGAGAGAGAGAGAGAGAGAGAGATAGAGGGGGGGGGCACGAAAGACAGAGAGGGGGGGACACGAAAGACGAAGAGAGGGGAAAGGGGGCGTAGAACAATAAGACTAATAGTAGTAGAAGTTATAGTAGGTACTGTGGTAGACGTGGTCATAGCAAACCGAGACTTGTAAAGCGAGTCAGAGCGTTCGTGAGAGAGAAAGGGTAGGTACAGACAGAACAAGCAGAGAACAGGAATGAAGCGGTATAGAAGTGCGCACTTCGGATAAGTACGTGGCCGGCGTGTGATATTTACTTCGTAGCCACTAAAGGCTATGTTGGTTGCAGTGCGCTGCAGCGCACACAGCCAAAGATGGCTTTGTAGGGTCGGGCAGCCACCGGGACACAGGTCGGTCATGAAGGGCCGCTGCAAGCGCCCCCACCATTACACTTCCATCAGGCGCGCACCGACCATCTGGAACCCTAAAGTTGCAACAACAGAACGAACACTAAAAGCTATAAAGGCACCAATAACATGACAGCAGCAGCAGCAGCAGCGATACTAACAAGAACAACAACTCAACAGCAACAACGTAATATAGCTCGGCGACCTCAACGCTATGCGTAGGTCGAAGCAAACGCGGTGTTTAGTCGTCATCATCATCGCACCTCCCGTCAGTTAACCTCTGTAGACCACGCGATCCCACCTACACACACAAACCGCAGGCGGCTCACGTGTTTGGCTAGTATGATGGCGACTCGCTTTGTTTTCGAATGAGACTGTGTATAAGTATATGTATATCTATGTACGCGCGTCACTGAGGGTACATTGGATACATTGATAATGAACGGAGGGGAAAACGAGATATGAGAACGTGATAAATATATATATATATATATATATATATATATATATACAGAGAGAGATTAAAGAAGAGCAATAGAGATAATTGTGGGAGGATACGAGAGAGAGAAGAACGTAGATATTTAAAAAGCACAACGCTTGGAATAAGTACGTGTGTTAACGATACAGATTACTACTAAGCCGTCTCCGAATGCTTGGTGGACCGACACGCATGGCTGGACGCTATACAGGCATAAGTACTAAATAGAATAATCCAAATGCACCGCTCGAAATCGCGACATGCAGGCCACACATAAGGGACCGAAGGTCGGCGACCACCACGCCTTTTTTCGCGCAATATATGAGTTCAAGTAAAACAGAGACAATGTTAGTGACGATACTGAACTGGAAAAAGCACATTGGCGCCTCAGACCAACTGGTTGTTATAATTAGCTTTATTTCTGTTTTGCTGTTATTCATTAATATGAACTGCTACTACAATACAATCGAACGAAATAAAAAATGTGTCCGTGATGTCTACGTATCAAGAGGAATATGTCACTGATGTTTGATTATTCGCTTTGCATTGCCACGTGACCAACTGATATTGACCAACCGAACAAATCAGGCACGTGACCAACTGATATTGATTTGTTCGGTGTCGTCTACAGGACTTAGAGTGAATATAGATAAATATAAGAACTTGATCTTGCTAGAGTTATAAGGCCCTCAGCGTAGAATGAATGTTAGGCCTACGAGCTTGGAAAACAGTTTATAGGCTCGGCTAGACATAGCAAGAACTGAAAGGTAATTGCTGAGCCGCCCTGAGCTACGCCTTCAATTCGCACAACAACTTTCTTCACGACTGATTTACATATCCTATTGTAATAAAATGAAAAAATAACAAATCTCTTATATATTAAAGACTGGCATAACGTATGGCATTTAATTTTAGTCGTGGTGCCGCGTTACAATATCCTTTCAGATGTTAATCCGACATTGACGGGATAAATTAGGGCAACTAGGTAGCGAAGCTAACACTAGGAGTTATGGATTTAGTCTTGGTATGATGCGCATCCTTTCAAAGTAATCACTTTTAATATTTATAGATTTGGGTTGAAGGTATGAAATTTAAGAAGAATCTGCCAGGAACAAATCAATATCTCCCTAGTGCCGCGCTGCTTGCAGCATATACTATGACAAGGGAGGACAGTACGACCTGGCTCACGAATAGCATGTATGTTTGACGAGTTCTTTTTATCGGGATATTTTGCAAGTGCCATAATGCGTTTCGACGTTTGAAAGTAAGCAATTTTCGCATTGCTTCTTATCCAAGTAGAAGTTTTGTTGGACTAGTAGTGTCACGTTAGGCATAACATAGCGGTTTCTTCATCTGGTTACAACAGATTAGCTAGTATGCCCGTTGGCATGATCATACTTGAGTGCATGTGCTAATGGTAATTGCTTCGCATTCATCAAGTTACAGAGTGTATGTTTCTTTACATTCTTGGCCAGTGGCACAAATGATCGTTTTAAACAGCCAACAATAAGCATTCACAGCACGATACAGAATTTAACGACAGTCTGATGCCGTTTGTTTCAGGTCTCTTGTCTTTCTGTCACCTTCTGCTTCACACTAAGTGAAATTGATTAAAAACACTACGTGCTTAGATAATAGAAGCTGGCGCTGAACTCAGCCAATTTTCAACCTCTTATTTACTTCCTTGTCTCACACGATGTTGTAGTACTTTGATGTACATTTTACAAAGAATGGTTGACCTACTACAGCCATACAGCTTTGTACAGAAACGGTATTGTTCATAAAGTCGTAATAAATGCCCGTATAATTGCGCGGTTAGTCGGTGCTAGTTGTTGATGTTCCCAGACTAGCCATCTATGAAAGTACGGCAGTCAGCTAGCTTGACCTAGGCATATAAGCAGTTCGTATATGTATATATATAAATAAAAAAAAATTACACACGCAGCCTTTGGCTTAACGTGTTCGGCATACTACTACAATTGCATTACTTGCTGTTTCTGAAACTACTAAGGAGGGAGAATATGTACAATATGCTCAACATATGCCTTAAATACAAGACAACAAGCTTAGCTCTGTCTGATATTTGCGACCTAGCTATTAAATACAGAACTGTTGAAACTCAGTTTTTGTTGGTTTTATATAAATTATGAAATTTCGCTTACTTTGAGATGGGTAGCAATTACTAATTCATAATGAGATTGCAAATGTGGGGAAATAGGTGCTACTAGAAAATATTTTAAGACGTGTTGCTTTACTTCGTAGGTAACGCATTGTCCCACGTAATATTGCAGACACATATGGCTTTGTGAATTTTCGTTTCACGTGGTTCTTTCTTAGCCTATATATATATATATAATGTGAAATGCTCTTTCTGGATGTGGCCGTGCAGAGTTGTAGCATATGCCTGCACGTCAGGCTACATTCAAAAGTATTTTTTGTAGAACAATAAAGTCTAAATAATTGTAAATCTAAAGGCTAGTTAGCTTAATGATTTTACATCTCATGCTCAACCAAACGCAATACCTTGAAGACTTTAGTCGCACTTCCATAAAGGGTTAAGAAATTGCAGCATGGGCAGATTCTGAAGATGAGGTAGTTTCCTTTAGGAATTGCTGATGGTCCGGAGAGCCATCCGATCTCTGCCCCGAAAACACGTGACGAAATATGTAATTGCGACTGCTACTCCTGCAACAATTACGACACTCAACTTGGCAGAACATAATAGGAGGCTTTGACCCCATAGAAGGAGACCCCCGTTTGATTGTGTGCAGTAGGGGTTTAACAACTGAGCCAATTCTAATAGACACTGTACCGACAGCAACGGTAGCAGCGATCGGCGACAATTACATATGAATAACGACTTTTTACGGATATGGTGAAATTATTATTATTGCAGTGATGATGTATATACATATATATATATATATATATATATATATGACCAATGAGTTCAAGTGAGACTTTACACGGGCGCTTGTGTCGACCCACCAGAAAGACGCACACACACACACACACACATATATCTAGATACGAGCTATTAATTCTAATCTACCCGCCTCAAACGATAGTGATGGTAGTTCAACGAGCCGAAAGCAGGACGGGCACGATGCAGGCACGGAGTGTTTCGTCACAAAATAAATGATCAGCGTGCAGGAAGACAAGGAAGAGGAGGATGATGATGATGATGATGAAGAAGAACAAAGAAGATGTCAGGTCGGTCTTGTCGGTCTTGTCGGTTGGTTGGTCTGCCCCCGGTCTAAAATGGCCGCAAACGAGCACGGCCAATTCACTCAGTCATTCACCAGCTGGCGAAGATTAACGCGGGTAATTGAAGTTGCACGAAGCAGTCCCACGGTCGCGATAACCCAGTCGCGTTCACTTACGCCTGCGTAAGTCGCATAGTCCATTACTTAGACACTTAGATTCTACGATATGTGATAGCAGTAAAATGTAAATGACTACAATTACTAGTATTACGAGTCTGACTACTCCTAGGTCACAACTCTTTTTACTACAACTACAACTACTACAACTTCTACTACTAGTATTATGATATAATTACGAATTTCTAATACTACTACTACTACGTGCTGTTTGTCATCCTAGTGGCCAGTGGCGCTGAGCACGTTACCACCCGTTGACGTTTTAAGTGTTTAGAAATTACGGCACACAAATCTCACCGTATCCCTTGTGGTTATAGCGGCAAAAGTCTAACAACAGACCTGTAGACGTGTGTGCAACGGTACTGCTGTACGCGCTCAAATGCCATAGAGTATCTTGCTTTCGTTAAGTACAAAGTCTTAGGCTATGCCACCACGTTTGGCAGGTTGCTTGTAATACCTGCTGCGATATATATATATATATATATATATATATATATATAGAGAGAGATATATATATATATATATATATATATATATATATATATAAACCAAGAGCTTCGAATTTCGAACTACAAGTGTACAGAGCACACGCATACGTATACGCATAGTTTTGCTAAGGCGATTGAGATTTTTACATTGTAGGGAAATCTACAGCGTCAATGCACGCTTAGAACGAGGAAGAGAGCACACGCCTTTTTCGGCCGACGACATTAGAGTGACACGGACACACGTAAGGGCAGTCGAGGAGCGTCATTTGGAACAGACGCTCTGAAACACGCTGTAGCATGATGACAAGCGCGCTATATATATATATATATATATATATATATATATATATATATATATATGTATATATATATGGAAAGAAAGGCACATGTATAGAAGCCGCCACCTCTGCCTGACATTCCGGGAATCGAGGGAACGCAATTACTGGAAGCAGTTGAGTACTACGATTACTGCAACAACAACACCAACAACAACAACTACTACGATATACAAATGAGTGCAACAGCTGCCAACGACTCTACCAGAGCCCAAAGTTATCCCCAAGCCCGTGTAGAAACTCGCTGGGAATTCACTCGCTTGCTTGCGGCTGACGAGTGGTTGAGAATGAAAAGCAGACCCCAATTTGGGCACAGAGAGGGTATTTTCCGTACAAACCTGCATACACTCATACACACGAGTACATGCACATATATCAGAAAATGAATTTCATAAAATCAACGTCAAAGCACTTGCAGTGTATGTTGTGCTGCTCGGGTAGGCTGGCTATTTCACATGTGCTTTTGGCAGTTCAAACTACAGCAGACACACACTCTCATATGTCCAATTCGAGTCGATTAGCGATGGTTCGTCAGACAATGTGGCAGAATACGACTAACGTAATGGTAACAATAATGACGGCAACAAGAATAGTAAACAGTTATAACAATACCAGTAGCGGTGACGATCCCGACAGCAACAACAATGCCGGTTCAAGCATGTCAAGTCGGATTCTTGTTGAATATCAAAATGACGGTCATATATAGGTATATAAATGAATCATTGTAAGAAACGTAAAAAATGACCTACATTACTACAGGACTACAGTAAAAAATGACCTACATTACTACAGGACACCGCACATATCTGTACCAACGCTTATTTTTTGTTAAACCATTTTTTAATGAATGAAGTGTGACTAGAAAATATAAATTTATACTTATCGTAAAAAACGGGCATGATCAGCAAATATATTTAGTAATCCACTGTAGGGTTGTACTTGGTTGTCGATGCGACAAACGCACTGGGCTAATGGTCGTAAGTAAATCGTTCACAATATTAAAAACAAACAGTGTCCTGAAATTTTGAGATTACAAACAATAATACTAAAAATAGTAAAAATAATAATAATAATAATAATGATGATGATAATAATAATAATAATAATAATAATAATAATGAATCCGAATTTCACAGAGTACAAATGGACACTTAGCACCTTGTTTTTTTGTACTTTAATATAGCAAACAAAGCAGGGGCAATTATAGTAGGCAATTATACAAAATAATATTTAAATACTAATTATTAATATTATTTGTCTAAAAATGTCTGCAATGCATAAAAATACAGGATTTGAACAACCGCAAAACTACGGACGATATGCGAACAACACCGCAGTCTTAGAAGTAGAAAGGCATTTATAACAATGACGAAAAATCACCAACGAAGGGACCAACGAAATCACAAGGATCGCAAGACGTAGTCTGTACGTGTATGTAAGAAAGCAGAAAAATCAACCCTAGTGACAATTCCCGATTTTTGCAAACACTCATTGAGCCCCACGGACTATTTACTACATGATGCTCTTACGTCAGGCTTAAAAGTAGCCGGGCCAGCTCAGCTGGACCGCATAGGGTATAGTAAGAAATCAAAGTGGCATAGAGCAATCAAACAAGTTATGTTACTAATATTAATAACATTGCTGACATCAATACCAAATTAGGCAACAATAGTGGTGAGACGCATAGAATCGCGTCGAACACCTGAAACGTGTCAGCGGTCAGCTCTGTAGGCGCGTCCAGCTAGAATCGGACTTGCTGCAGACAAGATGCTAAATAAGAAGGCATGTGTTAGCATAAGCAGCTCGATAAAATGGCCTTAACATTAAGCGCATACAGCATGCTGTTGTCAGCTAAAAGCGAAACAAAGAGAGAGGTAGTAGAGTAGTTGCGCTCATTTTAGTACGCGCACCATGATCTCTGACAATATCTGCCGGAGAAGCGCGCGTCCCATTTCAGTTGACAAATAAATATATACACCGCTTTTTGGTGCATGATCTGTTTCCGAGCCTACTCGACCGCTATGGCTGTATCGCCTTCGTCCGTCTTTGTTTGTTCGCCACGCTCTGTTGTACGCGCAGTTACCGCAGGCCGGGCAATTTCGAACGACATTCCTTTTTTGTATGTCACTCGTCATCGGTTGGACATTCCAAGCGAAGCTTCTCCGTCAAGGCGTGTTGTGGTGCCATTTTGCTATCGAATTCAGCCATATTTCTCTCTCTCTGGTCGGTTGGTCTGCTTTGGTATGCTATTACCATTTGCAATTGATGTGCGCGTCTTGCACTCGCAGGCCACGTGTAGGTAGGTGGATATGGATAGGTTGCGCATTTTAATAGAGTACTAGGAAACGAACGGAGCAGCTGAAGCCGAATACAAGACGCTGTCGGCTAAAGCCAGCTAGCGAGAAGGGCGCAGGGCAAACAAAATACCAAGAAAACAAAACGGAGGAAAGAAAAGCTAAAGATGCGGCGGTATATGTAGAGACGGGCAAATGGCGTTCAAAGGGCTGCAAAATGGTCGCCCGTCTAACAATGACATATTGTCAGTGAAGGAAGAAAAAGCAAGCATACGACAAACCGTGAGCAAAAGGTAATACAAGTCTAACAAATGCTCCTTTAAAGGTTTTAAACTCAAGAGGAAGTGGAGGAATAAACGCAGCATGCAGAGGAGACATGACGTACATCGATTGCATATATAATTAAAATTATTGCTGTTTTGTCTGATTTGGAAAGGAAACGGTAGTGCTAAATGGGCTTACTTAATTACCAGCGACGATTTAACAACAGTAGCATCAGTAGCAGCGAGATGACGTTACATCGAAGGACAATGTGTCAATAAGGCGCAAATGCCGCTAACAGGGAAAGTACGACGCATGCACTATATTGGAGGTCAGCACAGGCAAATCCGCAAAAACGAAATCCTTGGGAACGATGAGCGAAACGTAGAAAGACGCGCGTCAGCAAAGCGTAAGGGCTGAGGGGAATGAAAAGGGAAAACCAGCAAATACTAATCACGTGGTTAGAGACAAAAGGCATGTTTGTATCTACACTCGTCTCACCGAAGTATGAGCAACTACTCCTCATCTACTTCGACCTCTCTCGCACTGATTCGCTATATATATATATATATATATACATATATTTGTATATATATATACATATATATATATATATATATATATATATATATATATATATATATATATATATATATATATATATATAATACCGCTCTTCCCTCTAGCGCTCCTCTTCCGCTCCTATTCATTTCTCCGTTGCCCATTTCTGCATTTCTCACATACACTTCCTATGCTCGTGAGCATCTTTTCCTTTTCTACTTTGTTGCTGTTATGGCTGTTGTTGTTGCTGTTGGATCCGTTACCGCATTTATTTCGCATTGGACGCGGGTTGGGCGAATACCTGCGAGTAGGTCCGGGTTTTGAGGGGATAGAGCAGCATCAGCCGCAACAGAAGCGGGTCCAGACCCGTTTCCGTTAGTAGTAGTAGTAGTAGTACTGTCGTAGCATCATCAATGGAGCTAGCAATGAGACATACGAACAGTTGGTGGTTGCACTATTACCGAGCAGAGCAGCCTCTGTTTCTACTAGTGTTACAGCTGCGGCGGCGGCGGCGGCCCTGGCTGCGGCGGCGTTAGTGGAATTCCACAAATGACTAGCCCATATATCTATTGGTCGTCATAAAGGGCAACGACGGCAAAAGGATAAAGAAAAATACAGAGAACGAAGAACAGAAAGACATAGAGAGAGAGAGAGAGAGAGAGAGATAGAGAGAGAGACTGCAAGAGCGCGCGCAAGACATGAAAGAACAGTCAGACAAACAAACAAATAGACAGAGGAAAAAGCCAAATCCCCCAAATACTGACGGCTAACGGTTGCGGCTTTTTCATCATTCGACTCATTGTCGTTCTTTGTCGTCTCCTTCTACAGCTCCATTATTGCGCGGGAGTCCCCGACGGTGCACTGCGTGCGCACTGCGGCCTTCCACCGCGTTGCTGCTGCTGCTGCTGTTGTCGTCATAGTCGTCGTCGTCGTCGTCGCCGATGCTGCATTCCCAGCGCCACAGAAGACGCTGGTCACAAAGTATCGCCGATTGAATAGAGCCAACGTGGTGGTCATCACTATTACAATCATCATCAACCTCATGACCACCTGCTTCCGTCTACGAGAGGTTATTGGCTCAGAGAGAGAGAGAGAGAGAGAGAGATAGGCAGGGAGAGTAAGGGAACGCGAGAGAGAGCGAGAGAGAGACCAAAGAGAGAACAAGCGTCATCGCCGGCCGGCGCATTCCCGTCTATACGCATTTAGACGAACACGCAAATATATTGAACAATGACATGACACTGTAAGTGCAGTATATATATACTTATATATATATATATATATATACATATATATATATATATATATATATTGACTACGCAGATAAAAAAAAATTCGTAGCATCGCCTATCTACAATTTCAAAAAGCTCATGCCGCGCCGCACACTACAGCGTCGAAGAAAGACATTACTTTAACAAAGATATGTACGATATTGATTAGTTTCGAATTGCGTTTGTAGCAAATCCAGCAACTTTAACATGACAGACTCCCCAGTGACGGTGGAGCAGAACGAGTACAGTGCTGTGAATGAACATACTGTTTTGAAGACTTAACTGCACCGATAATAAAGCCAAATGAGGTGCAGTTGCTACGTTCTGGACGGACAAACACAGCTTTTAATTTTTTTTTTTATTGTGCTAGCTGTGTGTGGCTGACCGCCGATTGCAGCTGTGCGAAATAGCAGAAGACATATGCTCCGGTACATATCCATTCTACAGCTCCATTATTGCGCATCTATGCATGAAAAAAATAATGCTAAATGGCTACCTCACAAGCTAGCAATTAAGCAAAAATGACACGCGTGCCGACGCGAAATCAATTTGAAGCGTCTGTAACGAAATCCGCCGGATTCTTATTTTTCCTCTGAAGGATTATTTCTGACGTAAGTCTCTTCTGTTCTCCGGCCTTCTGTGTAAAGGTGATCTCGGCTTTGGCCGGGCTGGCCATTGCCGCTCTCTAGATGGCCCTTGCTTTGAGGCAGCTGCAGAGACTGATCGCTGCCTCTCTTAGGACCCGAGTAAATTTCAATAACATACGAAATGTACGTCCGTCGGAAAATGTCCGATGAAATGAAAGATTCTATTTTAATTTCCACAACATTCCTATTTGCCGGGCGCCGTGCGATGTGTTTTCCTGTCCCTGCTGATAAAAAAATTAAAGGGATAACGTTTTGACACTATCCAGAAGATAAAGGAAAAAATATAATAAAGATAAAGGAAAAAATCGTAGAAGTAACTTAATTGGATTCCGAACGACGCCTTTCCGAAAAGTTAATATTTCAAAAGGGAACAAAAAATGTTTGAAGATGAATATGTTTTTGTTTCTAAATAATTATTAGAACTTTTTCATCCATCTTCGTATGTGCAAATATATATATATATATATATATCATCTATAAACTCATTCATATGCGTCTCCGCACATATATGAGTTTATAGATGTGCGTAAATTTGTATACATATAGTCTGCATACACACATGCAGATGTTGGTTTATGTTTGTGGCTGTTATTCGGCGGACGCCAACTGAATGAACTCAAGGGTCGGAAACGACAGAGTGAGAGAGAGGAAGAAGCTGAGGACAAACAGCCAATTCCCAGCTCACAACTCGCGCGGTTTGCCGACACTCGAATGCAACGACTGGTTAAATGAAATCGAAGAAAACTCGACTGAGGAGAGCCTTCATCGCGCCCTTTTACTGACGTGGTAAATTTGTTTCGTTCCGTCAGCTGCGCCAGCAGGCGCAAAGACGAAACGCTCTCTCTCTCTCTCTCTCTCTCTCTGCTTCTACCCTACTGGCCAACAGACGCAAGCCAAATGAAATACGTGAAGTAGACGCTAGAGTGCGCGCAGAATGGACTTCATCACAGGACAGGTCTATCCTCAGGCTTCGTAACATTCGTGGGAAGACAGAAAGACAGTCAAACGCTGTTTCTTCTATCGCCCCGCCCCCCCCCGTTCTGCTACGACCGTGGCGGTGCGATGCACAGGGAGGGTGGCGTCGCAAGAGTGACCGCATCGAGTCCTGTTTACCAGCCCTGTCCTGGATTTTCGCCAGGGACCGACTAGTTGGCCTGACCCTGAGCGCACACATCTAACCTAGACGCGGCCGCCACCGCCTCATCTTCGGCGTCTACCTAATCTATCGCAAATAAGATTCATCCTAATGCCGCTCACGTCGAAAAACTTTATTAGGTCGCATAGCGCTGTTACTACTGCGCTCGTAGCTTCTGCTGCTGCTGCTGCTGCTGCTCGAATGTTAAAAGTTATAAAAGTAAAGCCTAACCGCGAACGAGAGCGGAAGTGAAGGAGAAAGAACGAAGGCAAAAGAAATAAAACGTACGATATAGGATTGCAAAGGTGGATAATAGAGAATAGGGAAGACGGAGCAATATATACTATCCGGAAATAAATGAAACACAAAGCTAAACAGTACAAATGAAAATTACATCATTATCTTTAAACAAATGCAAGAGGAGAGGAATAATATGAAAGTTTATCATGTGTCTTAATTATTTGCCAAAAAGTATATGTATAAAATGATATATGTCCAGGTACATCCTAGAAGTTAATTGAATTTATGGTATATAAGCTTATCAAAGAAAACGCTAACTACGATCAACGTTTACCAACGTCAAAATTGAAGCGACACGCGTGCGCGAAAAATGGTAGATAAAATATTAAAAATTAAAATAATTAACCATAAATGCAGGCGTCACGTCCTCGACGTGTAAATCGCACAACCTATATTTCAAAACAAAAGCTAAACAATAATCTTTTGCGTGAGGGCTTGTCACAAAAAGACTACACTAAATGAAATAACTGCATTGGTACAGTTAAGACTAGAAATTCGTGTGGAGTGAGATATGGAGCTGCCATAACCAGCTAGAAACGCTGAATGATGAGATAAAAGAAAGAAAATATTTATAAAATGATGTTTGATATTTATATATATATATATATATATATATGAGATAAAAGAAAGAAAATACCTATAAAATAATGTTTGACGATATATATATATATATATATATAAAAGAGAATATTAGGACACTTAAATGAAAAGTAATTATTGTAGCTAAGCTACAATAGAGTACTCTAATATATACTTTAAAAAAAAAAGATGAAAAGCATTTCTGCAAATTTTTTACACATGCAACATAAGTTTATTTGTTTACTTTTTATGCCGAGAGACTGTCTCACAATTTGTTTGGTTTGTAATCGCCTTAAAAGGCGGTACTAAGGACTATGCTCACACACACAATGAAAATTAGACGGAAGACACTTTTAGGTTAATAATATTGAGAGAGAAAGTGGACAATCAAGAAAGTGAGGCCATGTAGTATATGCTCATAGGCGAATACAACCAAAGCAAAAGATAAACAATTCTAGTGATGACAATTCGTTTGCACACCAAACACTGTAAAATGCAAATCAAACACAATGTCTATTAAATCTACATAGTGCTAATATAAAAAAATACTACTACTATACCGCAAAACGTAATACATATATTTTAACGATTTGAGGTGAAAGAGACTGCGGCTAAATCAAGTTCTGGACCACGGTTAAGATGCCAGCAGTCGCTGCCATCAGCACGCATAGCCCGAGTAATAATGTGACTGCAAACATGACGACGTACTGTTAGATACTGCATGCGGCGGCCAGTTCAGCGTCACGTAATATTAAAATGGCCGACGTGAGCGCGGGTGCAGCGGGACGTAGGGCAATCTTTGCAGTGTGGTGGTGGCGTAGGCGGCATCAGACCGCGCTTCGCGCGCTGCTTTAGCGGGATGGCGGGGAAGAAGGGAAAACAAAGCAAGGACAGAATAACAACAACGCCCCCGCGGACACTGTCGCTCTATAGCTGGCTTCCTGTACGCAGGATGAATGCATCCACGAGATCCACGAGATGGGTAGGGTTCCTTTAAAAGGGAGAACCACGAGGAAGGCGGTGGATAGGGGCGACCCTTGGAGAGAGTCAAAGAGGAACTGAATAAGGGTCAGGAGGCAGCAGAAAAGTGACGAGGGCCGCACTGAGAGAGAGAGTCACAGACCTACACACATACTCCTTTGCCGTGTACCCCCGAACCCAACCATTGGCCCTGCCAACCCAACTGGTAATAATCACAGCCAAGCAGACGTTTCTTTGCCGTTCTGCCGTTCACAGTCGAGCGAACAAAAACAAAAAATCACATTCTTTTATCCATCCATTCATACTTTCAGACGGGGAGGAGGAATACAAGACAACAGCATAAGAGAGAAGTAGGAAAACGTGTTAGGAGCGCAAAGTACGAATTGAGGGTTTGGTGATATATATATATATATATATATATATATAGGAAATTAGGGAATGACGTCAGACAAGTGAGAAATTACGCCTCCTCGTGTGACGATGGCGGCGACCAAGCTTAGTGGCGTACGGTGCTCCGCCGGCCTTCAGAGGGGTTTCAGGGATTTATGATGGCAGGCTCGCGGCGGCTGTTGTTGCTGCTGCTGCTGCTTCTACTGATGCGACTGCTCGAGGACATCCGCTCACTTGAACTTCGCTCGAGAAAAATAATCTCAAAGGTCTGATGACCAAAGGGTCGCAACGCAGACATAGGACAGAGAAGAGAGAGAGTGTATATCTATAATTAGTCCCTCCACGGCGAATGAAATGATTCGGCCAGGCCGGCCAGCACCGCCCGGGCAGGCTATGCGTGCACGTACAAACGTTCGTTCGGCTCTCCGTCTGTTCTCACATTTGCAATTAGTTGACGACCCGGCCAAACGACTAGACGGAGGGGTGGGTGTACTGCACAGTCCGACACGATTGTCGGTCGGTTGAACGACGGATCTGAATGACGAATGAACGATGGTGGGAGTTCGAGACAGACGGACTGGAGCAGAACTAGCCGGCTCTAGCCGGGGTCGTCTCCTGTTTTGAACCAACCAGCGATGATGACTGTAGCGCTTGTTGCTTTTCTTTTGTTGGTGAAGTGCAGCAAAACAGGATAGAGAAGCCCGCGCTCTACAAGTGCACTTTTCCGTTTCTAGTTCTGTTGTTGTTACTATTGAAACAACAGCCTGATTAGTGGGAGGGGCTGTAGCGACGACAAGCATTACGTCCGGCGACGGACTCGACTCTCGACTCGCTTATCGTAGCTGGATTTAGCATCCTCAGTATCGTATTTTTTATGATATGACGTAGCCTTTGACGAAACTGTGTGCATTCTTAATTTCGTTGAAATATGGTTTGGTCTAACACTTAGTTTCCCGTTAGCGCCGCGTTGAGTCAATAAGACGAAGGACAAAACGGTGGTTAAAACATTAGTAGAAGTGATTTCATACTAATAGAGGGTCGACTGTAATCCAGAAAGGACTTATTATTAGACCTACAGAGTAACGACATCATCTGCTAGTTAACATTTTAAGTAATACATATGTGCTTGCATTAATATTAAACATTGTTTTCAGGATGATGCTGGGTGCATGTACGACAGGATGGAATAATATTTGTAATGGAACATACCAGCACAGCCCCCGCTGTAGACTCTGACCGTCGTAGAGCAATAGGAGCGCAGGCAAAGCTCGCTCAAGACGACGTGTCAGCAGCCGCCAGAACGCTGCTTTTAACTGATACGGTCGCCCCTCTCTATTCACAAACTCGCCTCGGTTTGCTAGAGAATCACCCTCAACACCCGTCGAACTCGTCGTTTCCGCCGGCACCGACTCCATCAGTGTCGGATATCGTTGTTACGCCAACTGAGATCCGAAACGCCATCAGAAGGTTCCCTAAAAGCTCCTCTGGTGGCCCCGACGGCCTACGACCTCGATATAGGAAAATTCTTATTGGTGTCCACGAGGACGACAGCAATCCTCTGCAGGCCTTTGGACGATTAGTCACTCTAGTGGTTAACGGACGTTTGCCAGAGTTCATATTTACGATTTTCTTTGGTGCAAATCTTATTATCCTGCGCAACGGACGGCGGAATGAGGCCGATCGCTAGCGGCTTTACATTACGGCGACTGGTGGGACAGATCCTGATCAAGGAGTCCTTGCTAAGTATTTTGGAGCTCGTGGCTCCGATGCAGCTTGGCTGCGGAATCAGGGGTGGAGCAGAACCAGCGGTACACGCTACAAGGGGTTTCCCCAAGACCCGCTGTGACCAAGAGAGGGTTTTAGTGTAGCTTGACTTCTAAAACGCGTTTAACTCAATGCGCCGCGACCTGTTAAACGCTGTGAGGTCCAATGTACCGCGGCTTTTTCCAGCCGTTTATCAGATGTACCGGTGATCCTACCAATTTACCCTGGCAGGCAGAAACCACGCAATCATGCAGCAAGAGGATTCTTGCGGTCCAGCACGTTTTCGCATCGGCACCTCCAATCTCCAGGCCAGACTAGTGCTGGAGCTGCGGTCGTGGTATCTCGACGACGCCATCTTAGCCGGCGACAGCTTGACGATCATTAAGGATATCAAAAGAGTCAGAGCATTCGAGGCTGAATCAGGCCTACGCCTAAAGGACAATAAATGTGAGGTATTCTGGCTCTCTCAAGAAAACATTAGAGAGGTTACCGAAGACAGCGCTCAGGAAAAAGCTCGCAGACACCAACCTATGGCGCCGCCGACTCAAAGCCTCAGACACACACCCAGCATAGCAGTTACTTTTGGAAGCATGGCCGCTGACGCTCAGCGGTATGGTTTATCATATATTCACAATGAGCATCGCTCAAAGAAAATTCGACCAACAGCAGGGATCGAACCGGCGACACCCCGGTAGATAACAACCATGACTAGCGCACTAGTTCCCTAGACCACGCCGCTACTGCTGTCCGCTTACTGAGACACAGTCTGTCCACGCCCCGCTTAATGTATTAACTCCGATGTTCGTCAGCGTTCAGAAGGCGCGACCGACTACAGCGTTCTGATGAGTTTCCCATTGGTGATGGGGGCTTGGGCATACGCAGATCGATCTATTTTGCTCCATCTTGCTACATGGGCTTGTTGTCCGAAATTAAGAAGCTTGTCGTCGCCATCGGGGTCCCCTCGACTGATAGTTGGGACTCAGGCAGCACTTGCAAATTTTTGCGACCAGTGGAATGACCAGTGCCGGAGTACATAACACACGGACCTGTGGATCGGATCGTGGTATCCCGGCTCTTAACATTTGAAATCGTAATTCGATTTAAAACCGACATGCTGGAAGACCGACATACAAAATGCAAATGAGACAACACGCCAACACGGAGACACGCCAACACGAGGAAAAAAACTACGTTGGTATATGTACACATATATAAAAATTACAATTTATACAATTAATGAAGAAAATAGCTTTAAAATAACTTTACTCCTAAAAGATTTTTGAATACTTTCGGTGGGAATCTGTAGAAAACTTACTTTAGGGATTTCTGAAAATTCCTATATTAGCGTCATATACTGGCAGTGCCTTATGGCGCTAATATAGAAATCGTTGAACACAAGTGTTGATTTGAGCCATAATTTTTTTGCAAATGAACAATCTATACCGCAGTTTGGATAAACTCGAACATTACCAATAAATGACGCATATCAGGAGGATCAATTTCAAAATTAAAAACATTCGAAGCACTCTTCGCATCCACCTTACAAGGGCAGTTGTAATTCGCAGTGAGTTGCTACCTGCAGAAATAAACGCATGGCCACACAGGACGGCCAAATAGGATCCAAAGCACGCTCCGCTGAACTCGAGTGGCTAATATTGCGTACACTGAAAGGTACCATTGGCAATACCTGGCAAAAATGTTTTCTAGATTCGTGTGTTTATATGAATCTCGGTGTGATGCTAGCCTTTTTTAAACCTAGCAGTACACTTTACAGCTTTTAGGTCCGGTAGAGAGTCGAGCCCGGTGGCGTGTTGCATTCGCCTGCGCCTCGCGATCGAAGGAGGATCGAAGGAAGGAAGGATCGAAGGTACGGCAAGCAACCCACGCAACATTTCTCATCGCGATCCCTTGGTTACCTTCTCTGAGTTTGCAATCTATTCACTTCTTTCTGGGCTTAAATTGAAGACTAGCCTTACACCTGAAAACATTCCTCCAATTTTTTACAAACGATTTGCGTTGTTTTTGGCGGAACCACTTAAACTCATATTTGAAAGATCTTATAGTGACGGCGCTGTGCCCGACCTTTTTAGACTCAGTCTTGTCACCCCTATCCACAAGAAAGGCTCGAAAATGAATGCTGAAAACTACCGACCAGTTTCGCAATGCTCAATACCATGCTGCATTTTTGAGAAAATTTTAGTTAACCACTTAAATCAGTTTTTAATCTTAAACCGCTTACTTGACCCTGCCCAACACGGCTTTACTACCCACCGTTCTACATGTACACAGCTTTTAGAAATGACCCAGGACTGGGCTATGTTTATAAATGATCGAAAACCGTTTCACTGTGTTTATTTTGACCAAAAGAGCGCATTTGACAGAGTAGATCACTCTCTTCTGCTTTGCAAATTGGAAGATCTAGGTATCCATGCATGTACAGTGCAATGGGTGAAGGCATTTTTAAGCGACCGTCATTTTCGAGTTAAGGTTGGTGACAAACTTAGTCGACCATATCCTGCAGTATCTGGTGTACCTCAAGGGGGATGTTTATCCCCCCTTCTATACACAATTTTTGTATTGGACATAAATAAGTACCTGCCACCGGCGGTCAAATATCTTGAATATGCTGATGACTTAAAACTTTATTATCCTATTTGCTCTAGTGACTCCCACGCTGTTCTGCAGACTGCCGTCGACGGCATTGCACGATGGTGTTCTGAAAACAACATGATTCTCTCACCCTCCAAATGCATTGTACTGAAAAATGGTGCACTTGACTTTGACTACAAAATTGACAACTGCATTTTACCGACCCTCTCTTATACCCGGGACTTAGGCATATATATTACGCCTGATCTTAACTTTAGCCTTCACATTACCAAGGTTGTGGAGACATCTCTGCGCACAATAAATACTATCTTTCGCTGTTTTATTTTAACGACTCCACATGTGTACATTCGCCTTTACAAATCTCTTGTTCTTCCTAAACTCACATATTGCTCCCCTGTCTGGGAGCCTTATCTGTCCAAATATAGGAAGTTGGTGAATGGCGTCCAAAACATGTTTCTAAGACGCCTGCGAATCAGGTGCCCCCACAGCGTGTTAGATGACGTTGTTCCAAGTATCGACACACTTTTCATGCAGTGCAACTTATCTGTTCTACGTCAATTACGAAAATGTGACTTGTTAGGACACTTTTTTGATGTACGCTCCAATAACCTAAGGAGTCAACGATCAATCACCTCAAAAGCCGTGGCCCGCGGAGAATTCGTGAACGGACTGTTTGCTTGGCGTATGGCCAAATGGGCCCATGATAATCCAAATAGTGCTCGCCTATTTGGTGATTAATTACGATTGTCTTACAGAAGTATGTATATTGATACCAACCCTTTTATGTGAAATAAAAGTGATGTTATGTTAAAAAAAAAAAAAAAAAAAAAAAAAAAAAGGAGACACATAGGTGCGCGGGTTCGAACCCTACCATTGCACATTTGTATCTATGGGGGTCCGTCTATAGGGCAATGCGAAAAGCAGTCTCGTGGACGTTAAATCTTGGCTGAGGGTCAGCCCGAAAAGTTTATTTAGGTCCGGTATAGAAGTGAAGGCGTGGTCTAGAGGACTAGTGCCGTTGGGAAATCATAGATATCTCAACATGTATGGCCCTCGTTGCATTGAAGATATACCTCACGGTGGATTCCAAGCCCAAAGGGGACGGAGGATGGTCTAGAAATAAAAACAACCTCCATTAGAAAAAAATTTCATTCAGGGTCGGGTGAATAGTCGAGTCTGGTTGCAGGGTGCACCAAAGGAGATTCTTAGGTGTGCCGTTTCGATCCCCACCGTTGCACACTTGTATTTATGAAGTCTGTCTTACGAAGCAATGCGATAGCAAACCCGTTGACGTTAAAGGTTGGCTACGGGCCAGCCCGAAAAAAAATTTGGTCTGGTAGACATAGGGTGGCCACCTATGCAATATGAGCATTTATACGTTTATGTGTCCACGTGTATGCGTCGGCGTTTGTTGTACGGACGATTTCATACTCTATTACGAGGCTGCAACAAACTAGAGCTACGTTCGCGGCGAGTAAAGCCGGCAAGGAAAGAGAAAATAAGCCGTTGGAGTACCAGAAACAGAGTGGCGCCATTAGCTCGGGCGTGTTGTTGATGTTGCTTGGGTTGTTGTGTTGTTGCAGTTCTTTATAGTTGGTGTTGTTGTTGTTGTTGTTGTTGTTGCAATAATATGGCACGACAATTAAGCCTCAATGACAGTCCTTTTTGAGTAGGGTTTAGAAGATTACTGCTCTAGCAACCCAAGTCCCTTACAACAATCGTCGTCGTCGTTATTATTGTTATTGTTGCTGTTGTCGTTTTTGCTGATGTCCTTACTGTTGCCGCTCTGGTTGTTGCTGTTGTTGTTGTTGCTGTTGCTGCTTGTATTTTTGTTGTTATTGTTGTTGTTGTCGTCGTCGTCGACGTCACCGCTACTGCTGCTGCTGCCGCTAGTTTGTGTTCGACATCGAAACAAAGTGCGCGTTATCCATTTTAATGAATTTACGATCTGGTCTGGCTGCCACTCGACTCGAATGCACAGAAACGACGACGACGACGACGACGACGACAACAACAACAACATCAACATCAGCGGCGGCGGCGCGAACTGTGGAGCAGGACATGCAAGGGCGGCGTCGCTAACAGACTGACTGCGAGCGGGCTTGCCTGCCTGTCCGGCTGCGACAAGCTACCGCTACAACTATTACTACAACTAGAACAACAACTACTGTTACTACTACTTTCACTGTTACCACAACGGACGCCAGCCGTCTTCTCCCTTAACGATGTATGCGTATATATATGTATATATATATATATATATATATATATATATATATATGTATATATATGTATATATATATATAGATCCGTGTAGGGGTATACGTGAGACGTACGTTCGTATCAGCCGTATCTTGCGAACGGCTGTATGTGTGTGTGTCGCACACGGGCCAATGTGTGACAACGACTAGGGGGGCGTTGCAAGTGCCCCCCGCCGTCGACAACACGGCGGTCGGCTATACCACCCGTCATAAATCTCTTGTTTGTTTTTCCACCACCACCACTATGTTTATTAGCAGCTCGCAGGCTTTCCCTCGTAGTGCAGCGCGTGTTCTTCTAGTGCCCCCACAGTTTCGCTTTTCGTTTTTCTTCTCTCTCGTCTGCCCCCTTTCTTAAATGTATATATATATATATATATATATAAATATATATTAACTTTCCTCCGTATCACCATCTCTACCTATTTCCCTCTGTATTTCCTATCTGTTGGTCGATGCATTCTGTTTTTGATGGCATGACTGACGGGATGCAGGCACTAGTGCCACAACTGTAAAGCCAGGCTTCTCTGTCTCGGCCTAATGAAAATAGAAAGGTGTTACGCCATTGAGCAAATTTGTTCACAACCACTGTCTTCTTTGTTTAGAACCATAAATGCAAGTGCAAAGTCAGCTACTTGACGTTGTCGTTAGCTGTTGTTTGCCACACTAAGATAACACACCTGTATTATGTCGACCACATGGCAACCCGACATAGCAACGGGTTCATTGGGCGAAAATGCCCGTATTGCAAATAAAAATGGTGGACGAGAACTCTAGGGCTAAAACTTAGCAAGTATGTTTAAACGCATATTCTAGGGAAGTAGATGCATTTGATCGGATGTTAATCAAGTTATGGGCAATGTCAATCAAGTTATGGGCAACCCCCAGCTAAATCACTTTTTGGTTTTGGCACAATCAAAGATCAACAAATGGAGTCATATATAGATCGGTTGCATCAACAGACCACCTCCAACGTAGTGTTTCACAAAATGCTTTAGTACACCTTCAGGCGGACGGATAATTTTTTCCGGTATCGCTCCTATACAAGAGAGCATATCTGCGGCTTGCTAACCACCCACTCGTGCTCTGGCCAATCTAATACACACGTGTTTGTTTTTTATAGCCAGGCACCGTAAAAATGCGTTTACCCAGCAAGTTTTGGCAACGTGCATAATAGAAGCACTAACCTTAAGATTAACTGTAAGCTGCATACCCAGGTTGTACAGTGGTGACGGAAATAATCGTTGTCATCGTTAGTTATGTACTCATAATCTCAGGCGACGAGTTTAAAGTAACTTTCTTTTTTAAGAATGTTGCGCCGAGTTTTGAGTCAACTCTCTTTTTAAGAGTGTTGTTGGTGGTCTGCACGGCAACGTCCAATACCTACAATACGTCTGTTTTAACATGTTGTGGGCACAGCAGGCCCTTGGGTGTCTGCGTACTAATAAAAAACTTTTCCTCAGCCGGCAGGTGGCACTTTATTATTGAAACATGACCAATATACAGCGGCGGCGAGATGCAACCACTTTAAAACGCCCCAATCAGAACGAAGAAACAGCCTGCTGGACTAGTTGTCGAACCGGGTACATAATGACGATTATGTTTTAAATCGTGCTTAAGTTTAATATTATTGACTTGTTGAGATGACGGTCTAACTACTACAGAAGAGGACAATCTAGAATAGTGTTTCTGGGAGTAAAAACATTGAGTTCGTACTATACAATGCTCAAACATACATTTAATTGTATCAAGTAATCGTAAGAGACTGAAGTACCTATTACTCAGCAAACGCCAACGTTTAAATGGCTTACGACTACTTCCTTGGTGATCACACAATCAATTGAAGGAGATCTGTTTTGTCACTTTCATAAATACGGCACGCAGATGCAATATACTCAGAGGAGTAGACATGTTAAGTATGTCTGTTAAAGCACTGGATAGAGAAAGTTGGCGTTAGCATACAGCTCAAACCAGATTGATTCATCCAAGCAACCTCAAAACGTTAGGGAACAACGCCGAACAAACCACCTGAAGACTGGCGGGTAATGGACAATAAGAACACTTTATTATTAGTACAATCATTACACCCTTACTACTGCTAGGGTTCATTCTGTATATCTGTATTTATATCTCTTGTTTGGTGTTTTTAATTGTTGTTGTTTTGAGGCAACGTTTTCCCCCTGCCTACCACCAACACGTACAGCTTGTCAGAGCTGACGGCTTTTTGTCTATCGAAGCGTGAATGAATGATTCACAATGCTACACCAGCCTATGATGCCATTGCTACAACGGCGGCTGCTGCTATCGCGAATGTTTTTGTTAATGCTATTATTGAGCTGAGTATGCATGCGAGCGCCTGTGTGGTTGGTATATATAGCAATTACCGGTCACGGAAATTGGTGACGAACTTTGTATCTGCGCCGCGAGAGGACGACACCGTCGACAGCGTTTGCTATTGATGGCACTTTCATTACTGCTGCTGGTGCTGCTGTTCTAGCATCTATTGGGTCCAAATATGGCAAAAACGGGAACGCTGCGTCACCGGCTTACCTTTGCGGTGATGTTAGATAAGGATGGGAATGTTGACCACATATGCCTCAAGCGCCCCCATGACGCTCCTTTTTACATACAGATCGCTCCGAACCAGCTGTTCTCCGACGACGAATTTGAAGAACCATGAAGGTGTTCAGGGCATATATGGTCAACATCGTAATCTTTGTATATATATAAATATACAGCAAAAACACTTTGTCATCATGGACGGCCGCCGCAACCTGGGTCCAGAATATGACCGAAGAACAACCGTTAGCCAATTGCTTTGTGCCGGACATCGGCCAGCCGAAATCATCAACATCACTGGATTTAAAAGAGCAACGGTCTACGACATTGCCCGACGCTACAGAGATGCAGAAGAGACAGGGCTAGGTGGTGCAACACCTGGAAGGAAGATTCACAACTGCCGACGAGAAGTGAGGACGCCAAAATGGTGCAAAACTGCGTTTTTAAGAATCCAAGTATATCGATGCGCCGTTTAGCGATCAAATTCCATATGAGTGATCCTTCTATGCGTCGGATTATCAAGGAAGAACTGCGCTACAGGTCTTACACGTTCAAAGTCAGACAGATGTTGTCTCAGGCCGCGACAAACAAGAGGATGACTTGCTGCCATCTTATCCTCACGTTTTTGAGACACGAAATGGCGGGACATCTTCGATTCTTCTCCGATGAAAAAATCGTCACCATTGATTAAAAACATAACCCGAAAAATGACCAGTGGCTCGCAAAGGACCCTGAGGATGTACAAATCGTGCATAGAACCAAACATCCTGCCAGTGTGCACGCCCTAAGTGTTGTGTCGAATGAAGGAGACGTGATGTCCCCACACTTTTTTGACAGACACGACCCCGTAACAAAGGAAGTGTATTTACATGTTCTGCGAAGCGTGGTAAAACCATGAATTGATAGAATGTCCAATGGAAGACAATATGTCGTTCAACAAGACGGCGCTCACACCAGTAATCTCGTCCAGGATTGGCTACGGGGCAACATGACGGCGTTCTGGGACAAAACGATATGGCCACCTAGCAGTCCAGACTTGAATCCCCTGGACTTCTTGTATGGGGCGTTGTTAAACAAGAGACTAACAGGTCTCGACGTGCAAATACAGAAGCGCGACGCAGAGCCATTGTCAAATCGTTAAAGAATCTCAACCCGCTAACTTTGAAGAAGGCCTGCGGGCGCTTTCGCGCTAGAATTAAAAGTGTAATTGCTGCTGATGGTGGCTACATTGAATAGATATGTTCCTTAGGAGTGTCCCTAACGGCACGTTAAAAAATCGTCGAAGTATCTGTTTTCATTTAGACATAAATTGCGGAACGGGCGATAACGTTTAGTCTGGATTTCGCTGCCGCACCCTTATATATATATATTGACATATCACGAATCTATAAAGTAAAACGTAACCACCCAATTGCTCGCACTCGAAAGCGACTAAATAAAGCGGTTTTAATGCAACACATGCTAGAAGCATATGTCCTAGTGAAAATTGTAAACACGAAGAGCATCTTCAGTTATTTTTAAACGTATCGGGACCAAGACCCGCTTAGATATGTTGCTCGATCAGACGGTTCACTTACGACTGAAAACCATGCGTTGGCAGAGACGCCATCGCTCGTAAGGGACGTCGATGCATGACTAGAGAGCACTCTTAGGCACCTACAGAAACTAAAATTCTACTAGACTTTACCTGGAAGATTCCAAAATACCAATCATTTTTAGAACGGCTCTCGTTTGCCCACTACGCAGCCCTTAAAAGCCCTTACTCCAATCCAATAACTTACAAGTCAATATACGAGTCAATATACTCTCGTATCTGAGAGTAGTGGTTTAGAAATAATAATTTATAGATCAAGATACATCAACGCAAATAGGCAGAACCTCTTAACAACCTAATAGTTCACGTACCGCCCCTGGGAGTAACTGTATGCTTGAACTGCTTAAGACTAAATATGACTAGGAAAACTTTATCAATGTATTCAGTCGTTTCGGTGCTACTTATCTTGACTTGCAACGGTTTTTCATGGCAAGTTGTTCGAAATTTTACCAAAATTCGACATCAGAGAGATCACTATCGCTTGAATAAGTGACAATGGTATCTGCCACCATAGTTGCCTTTTTAACTCGATATTTGCATCCCCGTCGATGAGTGATTCCGCCAGGAAGCCAAATTGATTCAGTGATGCAGCGAAGCACAGTGCAGCTAGATCTGAGGCTCTTTTTATTCCAAAACCTTTGTTCCTGATAATATGGCTAGCTCTCTCCCACATGTTCCTTTGTAAGTTAATGTTTAGTACTTCGCTTAGAATGTCTTTTGTGGTCTCGTCGTAGGCTAAGAGACCATCAATATATTGGAGAGTCTGACATGTTCGTGTAGACAAATCTTGGTGAACCAAGACGGTGTCTCAAAAAGCATAGAGCCACCAGCGGGTGCATACCTGTCAGTCATCGGCGAATCGTTACCAGTAATTCTTGTTTGGTATCGAAAGCGTGAGGAATTCCTCCGGACATTACAGAGCCACTTAGAACATCAACCTTATCCTGAATTGCACAAGAGATTCCTTGAAGTGCTCCCATGACCTCCTCCTCCTTATTATTATTATTATTATTATTATTATTATTCAACGCTTATTTCGTAACAATTCATGGTGTCTATAAAAGCTACGTTCCCTCTATAAACAACCAATAACATCATCTGCCTCAGAAATATCGCTTTGCGTCGGTCGCCCGTAATATTCTTTGTACGTTTTGCGAGACTCCTCAAAAACTTCGAGGCACCGGCATTTACACTATCCAGTGTCTCCAAAGCAATAGGCACGAAGTGGCAGCTCTTTGACAGCTCGAAATACGTTATTCGCTTTTCCGAGTCTGCGTGTTTTGCTTTCTATCCACACTCGACAGAACTGTGACAAAGATAGGATAACGTCTCCTTGCATGATACAGCTACGTCTCAGACAAAGCGTTTGCCGTGTGACTAAGAGGTCGTAACTCATTGCTTCCGTTCAGATTTTTGGGTTCGAGTGTGAATGGTATTTCTGCTCTTATCAGTGTCATTCTCACCATTCTAACAGGTCAGTAGCAGGTCAGGAGCCGACCTGCTGCTACTCAGCGAACCCAACGTCCGGTGGGCGGAAAACCGGCTCTCGGACACTGACAAGACGATGTGCATCGTACTAGAAGGTCGCAGCCAGACCCGTATCACCGGACAAGACAGCGGCCACGGTTGTACCTGGATTGATGTAGCGAACGTAGGGCGTTTTTACTCTTGCCACTGCAGCCCCAATGTTCCACTTGACGACCTAAACAGGTTTTTAGACGACTTGTCCTCCTCTTTTAACCACAATGACGTCCCATCTTTAGTTATAACTGGAAATTTTCACGCCGCTGCTAGCGCATGGGGCTCTGCCGGAACCACCCAGCAGTCCTCGACTGGTTGGCGGCCGAGGACCTCGTCATTTTAACACGGGAGCCGGGGCACCTTATGCATTGATTTGATCATCACACGCCGGGCTGACGCCAACAAGATATTAAACTGGAAGGTTCTACAGGACGAAGAATCTCTCGGCGACCATTTTATTATCGAATTCCACGTAGCTACCTACATGACGACAAACCCGTTAACGCCGCATCCGCCCATCAGACGCTAGGAAGCCGAACGGCTCTGGAGATCACTCAAGACCCAGAGGGCCCGCTAACCGCAGTAGTGGGCTCTCAGAGGCCTCTTGAAACGGCCTGCGAGGCCTCCCAGGCCCGAAGCTCATACCCGGCACGCCGTGGCATACCAAAACACTGGTGAAAGGCCACGCTCGGACAACTGAGACAGAAGTGCTTAAGGGCGCGGCTTCTCACCCGTGCCCAGCGATCCGCGCACGAGGGAGAGGCTGCCTGACACCATCGAGCAGAATACAAGAGGCTGCGGCCCTCCTGCGTAAGGAAATCTCCAGGAGCCAGGAACGGTCCTGGAGGGCCTTTCTCGGAGAGTTTGAGAACGACCTCTGGGGCCGCCCGTAGAAGATGGTAAGGGGGCTGCCTCCTTCAAGCGCAGAATATTGATAACGCCGGAAGAGGCGCGGGAAACAATCAAAGCGCTCTTCCCCCAGCACCCGCACTTCGACTGCGCTCCTTACCTACAGGCTTCCCGACGCATGGAAGGACGCAGGTTTGTCCTTATACCCAAGGGCACCATCTCATACCGCCCCATCTGTCTACTCCACTTCCTGGCCAAAGCAATTGAGTCCATCGTGGAGGCTCGCCTCCGGGACTTCGCGAAGGGGAACGGCCTGCCACTGGAAGCCCAACACGGGTTTTGCGGTCTTGTGGGAATGCCTGCTAGCCTGAATATACAGGCCAGTGGATTCCCCACCCTCCCCCCTATTGAGGTTCGGAATGGAGGTACCACACTACTCCTACCCGACAATTAGACGCGATCACCTCGCAATTCCGCGTTACACCCCGGAATCTACTCATGCCCTCGGCCCACTCCAGAGCAAGGCTTCCCCATCGCTGCGAAGGGCAGCAGCGGAGCCAGATGGTCCTCTCATCGGGAGGTCTGCTTTTATGTGGCTAACTCGCCCTTATTGTGCCTATTAAGCCGATGCAGCAGGCGTCCCAGACGGTACCACCGGGTTGCTAAAGCCCGGGGCGTTAACCGTCCGGCCCGGGTTCCATGTGCAGCACACTTCCCCCGTATACTCATAGTAGCCTTAACAGCCCTCAAATAGACCACGACAAAATGACAATATGTATTCGTTGCCACTCAATTGATATCGTACGCCTTGCCTCCCGCGCCAACAAAATGGACCTCGAGAAAGTTACTATTGGGAGTTTACACCGTCTGACTAACTTTCAAGTGGGCGCGTGAAGGTCCCGCAGCACGCGGAAGTCGCGCGCCAGCGGACCGACGCCGGAAAGAGAGTCATAGTTACTCCCGCCACTCAACCATCGACGCCATACGGCAGGCCGAACTCCTTCACGAGTCTCTGCCAAGAAGACGGGACCTTAACCTAGCCATTCTGCTTGACGTCTGAAACGCTTTTAACAGTTTACCGCGGAGAGTCATCGTGGAGACTCTCCACAGGAAAAACGCCTTTTACCTACTTCGAATCGTTTCAAACTACCTACAAGACAGAAAAATATTGTCTCACGGAACCTGTTTTAGCATGACTGCAGGGCTGCCATAGGGCTCCATACTTGGCTACCTGCTATGGAACATAACATACGACGACGTGCTGCGGCTAAGGGATTTTCCCTCCAGGGTCAACCTCCTAGCTTATGCCGACGACCTCGGTCTCACCGTCCAGGCCCGGACCCCGAATCTGCTACAGAGCCGTGCGAATGAAGCACTTGCCGATGTTGCCCACTGGATGCAGGTGGTGGGTCTTGCTTTTGCCCCCGCTAAAAGCGAGACCATACTCTTGGTGAGACGGAGAAATTGCCTCGCCCTACACCTTCTCATAGACGACTAGGAGATAGCAGTCGTCAACAAGGTGAGGTACCTCAGGGTCACCCTAGACAGGGGTCTCCGCGGCACCGAACACGTGCGGCGGGCGACAGAGAAGGCTATCAAGACAGCCAACACGTTCGCACGGCATATGCCCAACACTTACGGGCCTCAACAACCCAGAGTTCGCATAAGCATGTCCGCGACCGAGTCGGTTGCCCTGTACAAAGTTCCGGCCTGGCTCACTGACACCCTAAAGTAAGCCGTCAACAGGAACCGCTTGCGTCGGACCCAGAGAGTCGGAGCTCTTAAGGTAATAACCGGACTGTCAGCGCAGCGGCGGCTCTCGTTCTTGCTGGAACGGTCCCCTGGGACCTGAAAGCAGCCCAGGGCCGCCGTCTATGCGGCGATCCCCAGCGCAAAGAGGACGAGGAGCGTCTCAACTTCTACTCGACCCAGATCCTGACAGGTCACGACGACTTCCATTCGATCTACTGCGGCGATGTGTCAGAGGAAACCCCAGAGCACACTGTTCTGAGGTGCCCTGAACGGACAGAGCAGCGCGCATCCCTACGGCTTTTAATGAAGACTCCAGCTTTTAACCTACATGACATCCGCAAAAAATGACGGAAGCACTATCATACTGGAACATCATATCTAAACATTTTTAAAGCCACACTACAAGGAATATGAGCGCCAACCCCTTAGGCGCCCCCTCTCCGGGGCTCCCGGGGAACACACCCGCCAGGAGTAGTAGATTCGCCCCCCGCTGACCGTTGAGAGAGAAGAGATGCACAAGCATTTCCCAGTCAGGCCAGAGGACGAGAACATGACTGGTTTTTAGTGGGTTGGAATCTCATATTACCGGCCCACGCTAACAGGGGGCTTCCCCGCCGTGGTGACCGTGTGTGCATCCGCATTTTCCAGTTAGTCCTCTTTAAAAAACAGAGAACGCAGATAGTTATGTGCAACGGTCACCTAAAAACGGTGTTGTTCTTAAGCATGGAAAGTATTATATATTTAACGCTGAAGCACTCCTATATGGGCCCTAGATCACAGATTATGCACGTGACGAAAAATTGCAAACACATTTTTTAAGTGCATAAAATACTTAAACGTGTGTATTAAACTATACATAGCACTGGTTGTAAACAAACTTTTATATTACTCTCATGCGTAGGGGACATACTAAATAAAGAAGAATCTTGGCATCCTTGAAGGTGCACAAAAGTGCTCTCTAAAAGACTCCGCAGGAGGTGTTCTATAATTTTCAGTGATGTATAGATCGGTGATATTTTAATGGGTAATACCATTTGTGCTTAGCACAGGTTCAGCAAGCCAACATATTTAATATTTGTTTGATATTCCAAATTATCTAAGGAGCCACCTTACGGAGACCCCCGAAGCCGTGCCACGCACATAGCACATAAAGAACTTTTCGTTTGCCGTATCACTAAATGGATACATCGTTACAGTCCACCATCACTACTGCAAGTACTTTGATAAATATACCAACACGATTATTAAGTTAGTCTTCATATTTCCCCATTTAGCTGCGACAAGTGTGTTCTATATATATATATATATATATATATATCACATTTTGCAGAATTGAATGGCTTTTAAGACATTCGGTAGACTTTTGGCAAGCCAATTCAGGTCTGAAAGAACGATTTACTTTGTGCCGCACAGTGTAACGTTATCAATTCAGTCGAATTTCTGTCGAACCAACTGCCGAAATGCCTGTGAAAACGTTTGTCCTACTTTTTAGGGGTGCGGGCAGGTCTACATATGCTTGTAGATATCAGAGCTTTATACGGTCTGTACGACAGATGCAAACATTGCAAATATAATGCGTAACTTACTTGCTATAAGGCGAGCACTGCCGAGTGTGCAAACGTATTTTAAATGATTAATAAATCATCACAATATTTTCTATATGTGATTGTATGTGTATAGATGTGCGTCTCTACGTGGAGCATCTACAATTTTACCAAATGGCCTTGCGTTTACCCATTGTCAGTAATTTGTGGAATTCCTGATAGAGTCGAGACGTGATCTTGCCAAAGACATTGCGGTGAGGGCGAAAGGGAAAGAACGTTCGAGATCGGAATCGGATCGTCCGCTCTAAGGGAAAATGAGCGGGCGACGATAAGAGCATCCAGGTCATGCTTGCGAGACAAGTTCGTAAACTCAAAAAATGCCAATGCCGCATGGGTAGCGTGGGCGAGCTTTTCGCGCGAAATGGCCAACGGGACCAGCGACAACAGCCAAAGTCGACGAGAGAGACGATGCATCTCTCGGGATCAACAGAATCAGGCTGGGCGCCATTTGGACTTCGGCGAATTCGACCCGGTAAGTTCAGACCACAAAGTCGTTCTACCTCGTGAGATGCCCAATACCATAAGGCGGCGAGTTCAAAATGCCATCAAATAATAAGAACGAACATCAACGTCGTCGTCATCGCCTATGCGAGTATATTTTCCTTTATTGAGCTCTGAGCTCTTTTTCTCGTTTGTCGACTCTCCGTGAATATATATATATATATATATATATATATATATATATATATATATATATATATACTACGTCTATGAAGTTTTTGATTAGGATCAAACAAAAAACATTTTTACATAATATTTATATACATATATAGGCTATCGTAGAGACGTCAAATCATGAGCGTCAATTTATCCTTAGATGTAGCGCTCTCCTTTTAACAGCCTGCCAGAATGAAAATAACTAGTTGGCTTGGCAACAGTTAACCAGTTTTTATTCCTCTTCAGTGGCAATCTCTTATTATGTTATTTATTTTCAATCTATAGTAGTAGGAAGTGATCTTTCTTTTGACGATATATTACCCCTTTTTTGTTGACGAGTTTGGGGTACGTTTGAATCAATGCTTTTTAACTTTTTCAAAACATGTAGCGGTAATTGCTTAGCGGTAAAAAACATAGCTGTAATTATGGTTTGGTGGATCTCCTTTAGTTCAAATGAACACACTATTATTTAAAAAAATTAGAACGCATATTTTAGTTTTAAAAAAAAACATAATTATAAAAAATGCTTTTGTACCTTGAGGGGCGGAAAGAGTTAAATAAAAAGAAGAGACAGGCGCTTATCAGTACTAGATGCCAACATTACCAATGACGAAGCGGTACCTATATGGGAAATGCTCGTGAAAAGGGTTGCTCACTGTTGTAAAACACATACGGTAGACGATAAGATTATTGCCCATTAAAATGGTTAATATTTTTTGTCATTATTAGCAGAGTAGGCGTCGTTCTGAAGATTAACACATATTCATCTCGCTGGCAAACAACATTATAGCAGCCAAGAAACCCAAAACAATACTAGTAGCCAGAGCCACGCTAAATTGCATTAAAACTGTATTTGTGGGCTATAGACACTGTAGTCGGCGTTCCCGTAACGCGTAAGAGCTGACGGAACGATGACAAAGCATTGGACTGAAAAGTTTTTGCCCGGCGCAGCCTGACTGGGTCGAGATGCTTAACGTGCTCGTTAAAAAAGTGCAATAACTAAACAGCTCGTTTTAGTAAATATAAGCAGTTCTAGAAATAAACAGTGGGCTTTCTAAATCGCGTTTCTAAAAAAAATAAGGATGATCTGTGGGGACGTCTACTGATCAAGGGGGTTTCATGCTTCGGACGCGGAAGGACCCTCACATTGAAAGAGAGACGGAGCGAGCACATTCATTGCGTCGTTTCCTCTAGGCGCGTATGTCTTTCGTTTTTCGTAGCAAGACATCTAGCAGGGCCTCCCTTCAGCCGTCACTGAGAAAGAAGCGCCTCTAGATGCGGCCTGGTTTAAAACAAACATATTTATTCAATTGCAGATCTATACCTCCATGTTACACATACTCAGGTATCTATTATTTATTTATCGGCATTATTAAGTTTATAAATTTACAGATTTTGATTCTTACTGAATTTTGCATGGTAGCTCTTCGTTAGGCTGCCCGGAAACGCCATTTCATGTGCGCCCGCCTTTTAATTGCCTTTCGTCAAGGGTCTGGCGAAATATTAAATGTTTAGGTTGAAAAATGTTAAAACCCTTTTCCGCAGCTGAGTTAAGGATGCGTTTGGATGGGCATTTGCTGAGTTCGTCGGGGCCAGTGACAGTCATTAACCGTAATTATAGCCTGGTGATTCTCCACGAGTTCAACGGACACATTGTTGTTTTGTGTAAATAAAAACGTTTATTATGATTATCGAACAACATCAGGGATAAAGAAATTGAGCTGATCACTTTATTCTGAGAGTATCTTTAACTGCCATACATAAACTATTTTGTAAGTGTTGGCTCTTCTGCTTTATCTTTTATTATACGAACTCTAATTCGTCTGATAGGGCGGTTCCTGCTTGTTTTATATATATATATATATATATATATATATTTGTTGCCATTATTACTCATTCAGTATGAATATGCCTCACTGAGGGTCGCATGCACCTGCAACGTCGTTTAATGAGTCAACGCCAACGGCCGCCCAAGGCCGTCATTGCTAAACGACGTGTTATCGTCGTCTCCCTATTGTGTTAAAATTTCCTAATAACAGCAGCGGCGAATATCACGACATGAACAGCGCCGACCGGAGACAAAAACATCAGCCGCAATAGCAGCAACATTAACAACAGCAGTGATAGCAACAACAGTAACAAGAGCAGCAATGGCGACAATAGCAACAACAACAACAACAACAACAACAACAACAACAACAACAACAACAACAACAGTAATCTGGGTATTTCGAACGAGCCGTCCACTCGATCAATGTTTAGAGTACAGACGCCACCAAATGGATGTTCGGCGAGGCGAGTGCCGCGTGGACTGACCGCGGATACAGCTACAGGAGCCGGTCGGTGGGGGTACTCTAAGGGGTACTACTCCCTTTCTGACGGATCGAGCGGTGGCTCCCGTGGAGGCGGCCGCTTCTGATCTCTCCATTTAGCGATGCTTCTCTGTATGAGTGCCTGTGGAGGGGGTATTTGTGTATGCGCTAATATTCAGCGCGACACATCGGAAAATGAGCGAGGGTTAACTTGTACAGCGAAGACCTCGTGGACAGCAGCAAACATCGAGCGAACCTGTGTGCTTTTGACATATCTATATATGTATAAAATAATCTAAATAAATAAATGAATAAATAAAAAAGAATATATATATATATATATATATGCGGCTGACAGATTTGCGTTGTTCTGTGAGCGTCGGTGACCTACCATTATACGGCTTTCTCATGTTTTGTGGGACTGAAAAATTGGATGCCCATAGGGGTGGCTGTCAGTAGTGTCGGAGGCGCTCTAGAGAGGAGCAAAGAGCTGAGCGGGGTCATAACAGGCTGGCAGATTGTCGTACTCTCTGCTCTTATCAAACGACTACTACTAGGCTATTCTTGCATATATGCTGATAATGAATATGTTAGTAGAGTTTTGAAGAACAGAGTTCTAACGACGAGACAGAGAGAGAGAGAGAGATAGAGAGAGAGAGAACGCGAGCGAGGGGGTGAATGATGCACGCATGATCAAAAACTAATCCAGCTCCGAACAACTACAACCATAGCAGTAGCACTAATAGGTAAACCGCTATACCACAACGTTATGAGCATTTGTGATTGGATCAGCTAAATATGCTTATTAGTTCGCAGACACAACAAATCTTTCATTCTCGATATATATATATATATATATATATATATATGGGTGTACAATTGAATATGTATGGCACGATACTGTGGATTTATTTGAAGTCAATATTCAAATAGAATCAGCAAGACTTAGAATTCGTGCTGCGGCTGTGACAAGAGCTATTCCTTTACTGTGTTTTTCGCCCGGATTGAAGCGCGGGCTGACGATGAAGTATCTTACAGTAAACGGCACTGTTAATGATTTTCCGCGTCTCAAGGATTCAATGCGTATCGGCGGTCCTCGAGCGTCAAAGAGGACGGTAAGCAAGCATCACGTTGCCTGCTGAGGACGCGACTTTGACTTGTTGGGGAGGTGACGACTCAATTGCATTTCCACTTTATCTCTGAGTCGATGTGATGTCACTCAGTCTCGTCACCGGTGTGCTACAAAACGCAGGGTATTCTTGATACCGGAACAACTGTGTTGTGGTGCTAGGCGCATACGTAGTTCCTTTTGCTGTTGAACACCTTTCGCAATCAGAAATCTAATAACATGTCGCTGGTACTCAATCGTTGCATTTGACTATCGGAAAGCCATGATATCCTCACATGCATTACCGCGTCAGTTGGACGGAACACACAACTGCTTGTTCCTCTCCTCCGTCGTGCGCACAATTACGACGGACACTCCAGTCGTATCTCTAAATGTCACACTACGTTATCCAAAGAAGATTATTCAATATTTGTATTTTAATTTTTTTAATTTTTTAATTTAATTTATTGTCAACCGAGGTGGCTGGCCTGACATTAGATTCACAAAATGTGCGTTTGTAAGAGAACAAAGTGTTCGAGTGAGAAACTGAACACACAAAGTATTCGGATGAAGTGGGTCGTCATCCAAATAGCCGTGTTATAAAAAAATCCCATATACATCGGTGTCATGTGATGTCTTATTCTCGAATTTTCATGCCCAATAACTTAAAATTTTGCTCTCACGCTATTAAAACACATATATAATTTATATGGAAAATTTCAGTGCCAAATTTATTGTAGTCCAATTGCTGGTTGAGAAGTAACGCCGGTATGTAATGTTTTATCATACAAGGTCACTCGTAGTTTTTGAACGAATCAAAAGTCAACCTCATTGAAACAGATGCTTATTTATCTAAATCGATGACGCCTAAGAATATTAACATTACCTTTAAACGCCCTTTGTATACATAAATATAAATGCTCCGTTGCAATTTGTCGTTTCTTTGGGCGTACGCTTTGCGGTCGTCACGAAGCACAGATTTCAGGAAAAAACGTTTACAGTCCCTGCATCAGATATTTTAATACCTCTCTTGCAAAGCAGTGTTACTTTCGTGGTGTTACGCTACTAACGCAGGTGAGACCCGCCATTAGGGTGACTACTACATGAAGACCTAATCTAACATCGTTCAGGCATCTTCCATATTTCACTTAGTATGCATACTTGAGTTTAGAACATTGTTTGTAGGCTTTGCGCTGACCGCTTTGCGCTTAGATTCATAGCTGACCTCGAACTCTCTAATTAGATGCCACCACTTTTCACATCAACGACAGCAACGGTCACCGTTACAGTAGCGATTCCTATAGCTGTAACAATAAAATGGCAGAGCTCACAATCGCCTTTTATTGTGACAATCCGTACCAATCTACACTGAAATCACTATAAGAGGAAGAGTACATCGCAACAGTGGCAGCGTGTTATTCCTTAGTTGCGCTGTTCAATGGCAACACGTCGCTACGCGGACCGTAACGTATGTAGCTAGCACACTTGAGTTATGTGGCTTGAAAGCATCACAGAGCGTCATTTGCGTGTTGCCGATAAGGCATTGTTGAGAACGTGTATTAAGTACAGTGAGATCCAGTTACCAGCCTGCATGCTAAGGGCGCTTCTGGGCCATGGAGTCAGTCAAAATACGGATTTAAAGAGCCTTCCAAATAGGTGGCATAAGTAGTCGTTGGTGTTGTCGCCAGTATAGCAGCATTTTTCTCCTTTTAATATATACATGTAAACACGTATATATTTTGCATTCGCAAGAGTGTTGCTAAATATGCATGTAATCAGAGCACCCGCCTACGTAACAGCAGTAGCAGCGCGTAGATACTTTATATACACGCGCATATATTGGCATCGCATAACTTTTAAATCCCAATTTTGGCTTTCCGTTTGCTCGTGGGCTCGTCCGTATACCATCTAACTATCCATTCATTTATTCATTCAGACAGTCAATTATTCGTTCATTCGTTTGTTAGTTCTTTCATCAACGTGACTTATTCGTTAGTCTGTTGGGCCCTGTAAAAGGATTCACAATGGCACAGTAGGCTTCTCGCTCTCTCCGTATCTCTCTCTCTCTCACTCTCTATATATATATATATATATATATATATATATATGGTAGTATGTATGAAGCCTAGCCCAGAATAGACACACATAGATCTATAGACAGAGAGAAACGCGGGCGCGATAGCGATAGTGCCCCACTCACCTATTCGCCGGTCGTTGTTGCATCGCTAACGTTGAATGCCGGCGGCACATTCCATTCGCTCACGGCGTCACGCCTACCTCCCCTCGTACATTTCTCTTCCCCTTTCTTCTCGTACCCCATTTTACGTCAGCTTTTCTTTCCCCTTTCATTCCCTCAACCCCAACGGACTCCGATGGACAACCTGCCTTTGTCACCGCCGTTTCTGCTGCCACATGAGAGTAGAAGGGTCTATTCTCGCCTCTCTGTGCTTTCACCGTGCTTAGACAGGCGAACGGGAGTGGGCAGAGAGAACATAGGTAAACCGGGAAAAGATCAGCTGGTGCGCCAGGTCTGCGGAAGGGAAGACAACGAATGAGGAAGAAGGCGCGGGAAACGAAAGGAGTGAAAACGAAGAAGTTTAAGGGGAGGGATCGTCGCATAGTCATGGAACTGTGGGGGGGGGAGATTACACAGTGAATACAAGAAGGAGACCGCGTCGCGTAGAAGTCTAATAGAGGGAGCGGGAGACGCGAGGGGCAAAACCGGTTCAATGTTGGCTCGATTGGCAGCCATACTATGGGGCATTAGTCTTTCTGTCTCTTTGTTTGTCTCTTTCTCAGTCGGCTTGCTTTTTGGTCTTCCTGCGAAAACACGTCTGTCGCTATTAAGCAATTTCCTCTTTGCAGGAAAGCCTGCAAACAAATATATTATGTTTGTTTCAGCACCTAATATCAAGTTAAATAACGCCGTTCTTGTTATTATTCTATTTAATAAATAGAATGAGCGACACCTGCTAACGGACGGATCATTAAGCGGAGGGCTCTGACACTTCTTTGGTTTTTGGGAGTTCGTTTTAACTCGCATATACGTCTGTTCTGATGTCTATATACGACAGAAGTTTACTAGCGTGTACTATGTGTTGTTGGGTCTGACCATAGGCATTTGCAAAATGGGAGAACAAGAGCCGGGGTGAGATGACCGGCGGTTGAAACACAAATGAATAGGAAATGGGCAAATACGTTATTAACCTTAGACGTTAACAATTTAAAAATGACTCGATGTAGAGCTTTGGGAGGCTTTCGTCAACATCATTTTTCATTCGACCATAAGGATTTATGATAGAAAGCAGGTACTGGCAGGTAGATGACGGCGACAAGGACTGGCTCAACTCCATGCCGGGCGCGAAAGCCTCACACGCAGACCAATAAGAACTTTAGCCTCTTCGTGATTATTAACGGCAAGAATGTATTCTGAATGGCTTATATAGCCCTAATCTGTCCTCGTGTGCCGAAGCAAACCCCAGGGGCTTGCGGGGGACAGCTGTGAATAGGTCAAGTAGATTTACTCGAGTACTGGGCCATACGGCAAGTTCACTTCTTCCGCTGATCTCCGCGGAAATATATATGTCTGTATATATATATATATATATACATATATATATAGTCTCGCGCCGGGGAAGCGTTCTAACAAATACGTTTTGACAATGTGCATTCATGTAGTGTATCGTCATTAAAATACCCTACCAAAGATGGAGAATGGAACTTTCATTTATAAAAAAAAGTTTACACTAGGCTGCTTTTGCTAGCATCTTAGTAAGGAATTTCGAACGGACCCCCTTTCTTCTTAGACACCGGTCAAGCTAGGAAAACGAATAGGCTCTTTGCTTGCTATACGTCGCGCCCTGTCCATTCTTATCGAAAGAGGCGTATCCACTTAAGGGGTTGTGCCTCGCCGCCATTGGTCATGGTAATATTTTAAGTGCGTCTTTATTTATCAAACTCCTCATTATGTGCTATATAGCTACAAAAATATTTATCAGTAGACACGCTGCATATTTATAAACTAACAGTCAACCGCTCGATTTGATCGCCAGCAGTCCCATGAGATGTTCTCTGTTATTTTGGCTAGCTTACGATGCAGATTAGGGGCATGGCTACTCACCAATATTCCGTGTTTTGTTTTTTATCTTGTTTTCCCTTATTCTTTAATTACAATATTCGTATTCTAATGCGAGTAACGCGTTTCGCGTCATAAAGACGAGCGTCTTCTAAAATTGACCTGTCAGTGTGGGAGGGCTTAGGATCTTGGATCGTAACCGCTCCAAATTGTGAATTTTAATACCTTTTAGACACTCATACGCGGATGCGTAACGCGCAAGGTGAAATATCTCCTGGCAAGCGCCAAGTTGCGAAATGACGAATATAAAACTTTGAATTTTGCCTATTAACGAGGCACCACACCGTGAGTGCACGTGGGCTGCTCTCCTCGGGGAACCTCTTCCTTCTGTCGGCAGAATTCGTTTGGATGTAGACATTTGCCAACACTGACTGCAAGGTACACATACACACACACACATCCTTCATATACAAAGGCTCACAAAATGAGGAAAATCTCGTGCAGAGAGCAGTTAAGAAGAGAACGAGCCGTGTGATAAAACATATACGGTGTGAAATAGCAAGATAGACTACACAGGAACAAGAAGGGCATGAAGAACGAGCTCAGGCGCCCAAATAGCTATAGAGATAAACTGCTCTATTTGGCTAGTTTGGCTTCAAGTGTTAAGAATTCGTCATTTTGCCTCCTCCCTCGCCGTCATTGGCGCGGCCTTTTTGAAGTCGCATGTTCCTGCGTGTTGAACGATCGTCGACGGGCCGGGTCTTCAGGACTCTACGGTCTCCTGCTATTGTTACTGCTGTAGCAAGCGCAAAAAGGCTCATCTAGCTGCTGACTTCAACACCAACAGGGAGCTCAGCATCGTGGTAACGCAGTAGCTGTATCAGCGATGGCGAATGAGATCTAGCTATAAATCTCTCTCCATCCACTTTAGCCGGCACTCTCCGCCTCAGCGTCATCTTTATGTCTCTCCCGATTTTTTCTCCCATTCTCTTCTATTCTTCTTATTTTCTCTAGTGTTCTCGAATGCAAGAAGCCCCATTCGTCTGCGTTTCGCCTATTTCGATTTTATTTCTTCGCGCGAGGTCTGCGCGCCATCAGGGACTGCTAACCTAAGGACTACACCTGAATGCATTGTTCTCCACTAACTCCCTCGCAACTCAACCAATCGGCCGCATGTTTCGATTGTTACTGCCGCTGTACCTAGGCCAGCCTGCGTCATCATCACGAGACTCCTTTTTTTCTATTCTTCAAAAACGATTCGGAGGACGGCGTCAAACACTGTAAGGGTATCTTACTGTATTTTGCAGTAGCTAATTTTTACAGTTCAGCAAGAGAAACGCTGCGCCCCTGTTACTCGATAGTTGTGTTATGTCTGTACTCTTTATATACTAGATTATATACATCTATAACAACTAAGTAAGCCTTACCTTCTGAGATATAAACGAGACGCGAACCCCGACTAATATTCAACTGTTGTCTTATTTTTTAAACAACGGGTAAACTAGTGGACTCTCGTGAAATAGTATGCTTCACTACCAAAAATCAGACTAGCAAATAGTAGCAGCAAATACGACATATATATATATATATATGATGAAATAGAGAAATAGATAAGCTAGATATGTTAATTTGCAAGATTTATGCTAAGCAAGCTCCTCTTTTCAGATTCTTATGTTGTGTAATTGTTTGAGGATTATAGAGTTAAACTGCAGTACAAATAATAAAAATAAAAAATAAAACATCGTACCAATAACTGTATACTAATGAATAGTCCTGCGAAACTGTAATCTCTAGAACTAAATTTATACTAGTTCGGTAGCACTCTCTCTCTCCTTACAATATAGTTAATCAAACACCAAACGCATTGTTAAGCTCCTTAAGTGGTATGCCATATACACAATTTCCTATATGAAATACAGGCTTCTGCGCAATCTAGGTGTGCCTGGGGTTATAAAGGCGCCCAGCAACGCGGATATTCCGGAAAGCTTATATATTAATATATATATATATATATATATATATATATATATATATATATATATATATATATATATATATATATATTGTTTTTTAAGCTTCAGCATGATTTCCTTTCAACTATACAGTTTTAACGTGGTTTACTTCCAACGGATCAGTTTCAACGTGGTTTATTTCCAAGGGTACATTTTGAACGTGATTCATTTAGCAGTACAGTTTTAATGTAGGTTTATTTCTAACGGTACAGTTTTAGCATGCTCTATGGTTATATACAGAGTGCGTACGTTTTCTTTTTTCGTTCTCATAAAAAGTGGTGTACGGACCGACCCGCAATCGACCGAATTTATTACCCCCTTTTTCTGTTAGAAGTCACAGCACGTCCGTCGTCATCAGCAGTGGCCCGCGTCGTTGTCGCTCGAACTGATTTGGCCGTGCCGTCTGCAGACGGCCTCAGTAGCCACGAGGTACGTATTCTTTCGTCGACGCGTTAAAACATCTGTCAGGCACTGTCGTAACGGTGACGATGCCCAGTAAGAATGACGTGGGCGCTGGCTACGGACATTTGGATAGATGTTTGTGTGCATGTGTGCATCTGTGTGCATGTACCTGTATATATGTTGTACACGTCTTGTGTATACCTCCTATACGTCTTGTATACATCTTCTACACGCCTTATAGAATATATCCTCTACATGTTTTACATACACAATACCTTTAGCCCAACCCGTATATGGCCGTTTGCAGTTAGCCAGCTGGCTATCTAGCTAGCTAACTGGGTAGGCGGGCCCGTATGTGAATATATGTATCTTTGTCAGTGCGTATGTAGCTATGTTAGCCTATCCATCCGTATGTATGAATGTATGTATGTATGTATGTGCATACGAAGGTATGTATGAAGGAGAGCACGTCGTTGGTGGCTTCCTCTGTTGGGTGCAATAGCGAGTGGCGGTGGCAGTAGGGCCACTGGGAAGCGTGAGCTGCGTGTGGAGGAAGAGACGATGAGCTTGTGATAGGGAAGACCTGTAGGTTAGTCGTAAAGCAGCAGGAACACCGCCGAAGTCGCCGCGGACGATGACGACAACGACCATAGGGAAAAGGACAGTAGCAGCAGCAACAACAACAACGACGACAGCAAAAACAGCAACAACAACAACAACGACAGCAGCAGCAACAAAAAGGCGACGACGGCGTAGGTGGTGCCGGTGATGACGAAAAGAAGTACAAGAAACGGCGACTCCGACAATGGTCATGACGGTTATGATGATGATGATGATGACGTTAGGGCCCAGACTCCCAGCCATATGGTCGATGATGGCTGGCTGGCTGAGTGGCCGACTAACCCACCGACCCCCAATCGGCCGACTGGCCATATGCCTGGGAGCCCTTCTAGCTAGCTTTTCTTCTCTTACTTCGGGACATGTTTGTACTACTTGTCTCGTGACCCCCACCCGGTTATTTTATCTCCAGCCAAGGCGTTTCGTAGGTAGGCCGGGGCACGCGCTGGGAGGTGTGTCCTCAGAGACGAGAGAAGGGCAGTCGCTTCAATGCGGGCTTCCCGCGCATGAAGGCACGGAGACAGCAAAATTTGTGGATGAGGATGATGATGGTGGTTCTGGCCTAAGCCAACACTGGCCGCTGCTACCGTCACCAGCAGCATTAAGCAGCGGTAGGTAAAATAGAACTAGGACGAATAGCAGGAAGCTGGCTAGCTGACTGGGTAGGCAAACAGCAAGATGCATTAGAGTCGGCGACGATGAGGAGCAGGAGTGGAGGGGAAACCAACCCCCAAAGTATACGAGTATGGCGGCGCGAATGCAGCTACCCCTCATTTGCCCCATAAAGCAGCAGCGGCAATAGTAACAGTAGCAGCAGAGGAGCTATGGAACTGGTGGTAGGGCAGGCACATCTTTGCTCTGTGACTCCGGTGGCGGCCATTAGCAGGTCCAGGTCCAGGTCGGTCGGTCGGTCGTCGCCGTATTGGCTCGGCCGCTGCTACCAGTTTGCCCATTCCCCAGCCATTTATGACTCTTTCTTCTGTGCTTCTTTCTCTTTTCCGTTCCTTCTTTCGCTTACGCTCTCTCTCTCTCTCTGTACTTGCTTGCCTTATCTCTCTCTCTCTCTCTATTTCTCTGACTTGCTTGTCTTATCTCTCTCTCGCTCTCTCTCTAGCCTTCTTTACCTCACTCATTCCCTTTCACTTTTCTATTTCTCCATGGCTCTGCTTTTCTATAATTCTCTCTCTGTTTCTCAATCTCGCTATTCGTCGTCAGATCTTCGTCTTAGCTCCTTCGTTCTCCTTCACCTTGGACTCGTTTTATGCAACTTTACATCTTCCAGTGCCACAGTAATAGAAATAGTCGTAGTAGTCATTAGAATCATTAGAGCCATGATCTACACCGCCCATGCTGCTGACGCTGCTGCTGCTGCTGCGGACATGTCTTAAACTCCTGCAACTACATATTACAGCGATTATTATTACTATTTATATTACTACCATTACTACGACGGCGAATGCGGCGGCTGGAAGTAACCACCGCGCTATGTTGTACTCTAATGCCGTACAGGTTGCCACTAGCTGCGGAGTCGTAGAACACTGCTGCTAGTGTATACGTTTCTCAAATGTTGAATGCACCCGTCCTAGAATAACTAGGACGCCCGCCAGCGAAACATCATCGGCAGACGTCCCCATAGAACGTGCTTCATTCGGTAAAATATATATGTACTGTATGAAAGGTTTATTTATATACAGAGCTAGGTGTCCAAACTAGGTGTCCCCTGGAGGAATGACCACTAAATTAAAATAGCTTTACAAAAATTCTCTTAGTGGCACCGAGGTGCTTCTTGGTTAATTTAGCCTCTGGTATATTTATATCCGTTTTCTGTGTGGTTTCTCTTGGCCTAAACCACAGCTCGAAGCCCGCCGTAAATAGCCTCGCACAAATCACGAAGCCACCGTTTGTGGTATCTTATCCGATTTTCCTAAACTTGCTGCAGCACATTGACGGAACTGTAATTGACAGTGCAAACATTGGCGTCAAGAGTTTCCCGCAGGGAATAGTCAAATGAGTTCTAATAGGGCGAGTACGGTGGCCATTTTTCAAATGTAATAAACCCCGGAGCGTGAACCCAGTCCTGAGTTTGTTTGGCTTTAGGAGATGACACCAAATTCTACCGAAACGTAAGCCGCCGGCCTTTGAAATGTCCTCTAGTGCACGACATCAGATGACCCTTGAATACAAGCTGACGGTGCTTACCCCGTCAATTAATTTCTATATTCGAAAGATTATGAACTTGTCGTATCTTCGTAGTTTTTTTTCTTGAGGTGAGATGCCTCATGACCTGCACCTGCCTGCTATATATATATATATATATATATACTGGTTACAAAACGCAGTGCGACGTTAGATTTATTGGTGCAACTGCGCTTACACAATGCTTAAGTTTCCGTAAAAAATGCACACCAATTAACACACAGTTCACGCGTTTACATCAATTTACACGTTTGCATGAGTTTACACATTTGCACCAATTTATCTATTTCCGCATGTGTACATTTACATATTTGTTTAACACATCTTGATCACATTTTGCACAACTATTTACGGAAATCTCTCACAGACGAGCCGGGCCAAATTTTTCACGGGAAGGAACCCCCAAATACATAGCACGCGGTAGGCGAGAGACTATCCACTAGTTTAGTTTAAAACGAAAGGTGTCACAAACGCGCCGGTCAGTGCGGCGGGCCACCGTATTAAATAGAGGAAAGAGAAAATATATATATATAGAATAAATATAATATATATCTATATATTTATTATATATATATAATATTCATCATTATTGGCGTTACAAGTATCGCAGTCATATAAATAAATTATTATAATAATAAGAAATTTGTTAGATTATTAATAATTACGTTTGCACAGGCAGTGCTCGCTAATAAAATGGTGGTAAAAGGTTACGTGACTGTAAGAGTCGTGTCGGTCTTGCTGATGGTACCCCGCTCTATGGACCGGTGCCGAGCGGTATATCTCATTCATTGCAAAGTTAAAACGTGAGATCCATAATCTCTTGTACGCCGAAAGGCAATTTTACACCCCCAGTCCCCGGTTTAGGGTCGTTCTTAAACTCGGATACGAATATGTATTATACGAGTCGGCTTTAGCCCGGTGCCCCGTCGAGATATCGCTCAGCACCTCATACCCTACGCGGAGAAGACGCCCACCGATCACAGACGTCGTCATGTCTCTTTATGGTTTGTTTGTGTGTTGTATTGTACATCTGAGCGACATGAGCCAACGTCTCAGGCGCATGACACCAGTGCCTACAACGTTTGTTGTAGCCCGGGCGTCCCCTGACCAATCTGGCACGCGTTGGTAGTGCGTTGATCCTGAGCTTTAGTAGGTTTAATATATATATATATATATATATATATATATATATATATATATATATATATATAAATGAATGATTTCCTGCATATATCGGTTCAACACATCTGCACTAAATAGTGTTCCGTCAGATATGAAGTCCTTATTAGCTCTACGGGAGTGCCGTTTATCTTTATACGACGATCTGCGGTCGAATATGCTCCTGCACTACTGAAACGTAGGACTTTAGTTTTGTTATATTTATTATCATTCAATTTTTATTGCACCACTTTGCCGATTCGCTAAGATAAAATTGTAAGCGATCTTCGGATTTTGCGAGAACTAACAGGTCATCAGCATGGGACGCATGCGGTTCTTTTACTTTTTGTAGACCTTAGTCAGACCTGCCACGTATAGGATGAACGGAAACGGGTTTACAGAGTCTCCCTGGGCGACGCCGGTTCTCTGTATGATTGGGTTCCTAACGTAGTGGTCGCCGTTTTCAATAGAGATGCGGTTTTGGACCAACATGTCATGTATGAGGTTATACATCGGGCCCGTTGCGTATCTGCTGTTAATGACTTGCAAAAGCGTTTCCGAAGAAGTACTTATTGTTCAGTTGGAAATTCATCGATTGTGCGCTCGTAGAGCCTCGAGGCGAATGAGTGAAGTGCTCTCTGAAGTTGCTGGCCGCAATTAAACTAGGTAGGCAGTCTTCATTTCGTATAAGCCTAACTTGCAGTGCCATGTATGGAGCTTGTTGATAGTTGGGCCCAAGACGTCTTATTCTCGCCAACGATTGCAATGAAACACGAATCGTTTTCGTAGTAGAGCTGGTTATGGAACGCATCAGAGGAAAAGTCAACATTGACCGCATCGTACACTTGTAACCAGTTAGTTCCCTGTATACGATTAGCAAACAAGCCTACAGAAGCTCTGTCGTGACGCCGCGTGGAAGATGACGCTTCAGGATGACTATGATACGGAACAATAGGATGGTGGTCAGCGAAGTTAGCCAGATCGTAGGAACCACACATGAACACTTTCTGCAATTTGCCTGCCACAGCGATATGATCAATGCATGCTCTCAAAGACGAACGCGTCACGTTGGTGATAACATGTGAATTATCTCTAGAGGAAAAGAACGCTAAATATTTCTCACACAGAGGTTTGGTAAGGAGAATGACAGTCGAGTCTTACAATAACAGAGAAGGAAGGCCAGAGGTTGCAGGAACAGTGTTCCCCAAAACATCGAACAGGATGTATCTATGAGTAAAATTACTGGAGTAAAAGCCAATACGACATTCGAAATTGGATTTTTAAATTTCCGTTGCCACTGCTTCTAAAAACGCCGAATTTACAGTAAAGTTTGGCCGTACGTAAATAATGACTCCGACGTCGTGTTTTTGTAAATGTATATATATAATATAAATGTATGTGTTTATATGTATGTTTACATTTATCTCTGTGTAACCTGAGTGATAGTGGAAGTGTGTATACATATTTTTACACATGTCAATAATGTGTGTGACACTTGAGTGTTAAGTGTCTGTCACAACACCTAGTTAAGCAAAAAAAAATTTCTTTCGGGGCTGACTCTCAGCCAAGATTTAACGTTCATGGGACTGCTTTTCGCATTGCTTCATAGACGGACCCCCATAAATACAACTGTGCAACGGTGGCGTTCGAACCCGCGCACCTGTGTGTCTTCTCCGGTTGCGAGGAGAATTGCAGTGACCATCTGAACCCGCTTATATGTTTACCAGGAACATATCCAGGCCGAGACGAGGTCGATCAACGTCGCCGATTTCGCGCTATTGGAAGGGCATATGGCGCTATTGGAAGGGCATATGGCGCTATTGGAAGTGGCAGAACAGACAGGCTAATGGTCGGGTACGGTGAGCATGTTAGCTGCAAGTTCAGCTACATTAACGCTGGACGGGTTGATGCTAAAGAGAGCCTCAAGTCCTGCACAACCAAGGATCAACCCTTGACGGTAGGTGCAGTCGTCGATCCATTTTCCTGAAACGATGTGTGCCGCGGTGTAGAAGTTACAGGCGGCAGAATTCGGCCATTTACTAGTGAAGCTACTAGGTCGATGAATCTTGCCAGACAATGTCAAACTTCTCTTCTTACCCTTAGCGGCCACTAGCACAGTCTTCTGCGGGGAAGCGTTCTAACGAGGCAATCAGACCACAAGACAACGCCCTTCGAGCAAAATGGATCAACCGAAACAGAAGGGCTGTTCGGTTGTTTCACCGTTGGCATTGGCTCTCTGGTCACGCACACGTTTTTGTACCGGTTGCTCTAGTCTAACTCCCAATTGTGCGTCCCGCTGACGTTCTCAATTTATTTTAAGTCTGCTTTGATAACTCTCTAAGGTACCATATATATAAAGAGATTAAGTGGTAAAATGCATGGTGCAGAACGGGTGTTCTTTGTAATATCACGGTAGTGTGGGACTCACAAACCCACTAAAATTCAGTCGTCCTCTCTACCTCCTGTTGGAGATGGCCGCACTACTCTTATCTCGAGATCGCTTTACCGGGCTATTTTACTCTGTATAGAGAATACTTGTATGGCTAATATTACTCTTATATGCTGTGTGTGCCATGGGACTTTCCAGTGCGAAGCTAAGCGCCAAAGGTATTTGGGCTTTGTTAAGGGGGCGTGTTATAACCTAAGTAGTCATGCGCTCCCATAAGGGTGAAGCATAGCACTAATGCTAAGAAACGCTACAGAGAGTTAGTGGCTCCTCTGGTCTGCGGAAGAATTTTTCGTAGCTCTGCTGAGGTTTGAACAGCTTTTTGCTGCAGCGCTAATGAGGCCCCTGTGATAGCCCTACCCAGGATCACGCCCAGGTATTTGGCCATGGTCGTGGGTGTTACAGGGCGTAAACTTAGGTCTTGTAGAGGACGTTTTCGAGCATTTTAAAAAAAGTGCGAATTTTTTTTTGTAAAACCAATTCAGGACCTAACATGTGGAGGTATTGTCAAATATCAACAAAGGCTCCGTTGGCTGTTCTTTTGAGCAGATTCACTTCACGGGTTATAATGATCAGTACCGGATCGTCTGCCTAGTGGGAGTGTGGGAGTCTAAGTACTCCATCGTAGGTACTATTTTACAGGGTTCGTCCTAGTAAGGACCTTTGAAGAATACCGGCTCTGCATGGTTCATACCTTCGTAGATAGATGCTTCTAGGTACGACCCTAGGGAAACCCTAGATATCTTAACATGTCCGGCCCTCGGTGCATTGAAGATGTACCGAAGCCCGTAGGGGACGGGGATAGTCTAGAATTAAAAACAACCTCCTTAAAAAAATGTTTTAATTATAGGTACGACCCTAGGAGACGTCGGAAGAGGACGAGCCTTTGTTTACAAGTGCTTCTTTATAGCGTTCGACAAACGCGTTTTTAGCATCTAACAGGATGGCCAGACAATGCGACCGGCTTGCTTTTGGCACACTTCTCTCTGTTTCAGAGAGACCTATAGGGCGATATGCAAAAGGGTATCCTTGAGGTTTAACGGGTTTCTCTGGGCCGTGTAAGTCCAGCCACATTTCTTGGGTTTGGATAGAAAGTAAAGTCTGAGGGTTCTTCAAAGAGTATCGGATTAGGTGGGGGTCTCTGCCGGAAGAGCGCACTTATAGTCTTAGTTATTCTGTGACTTAATCTTTCTGATGCAAACATCCAATCTATCGTTGATCTGTGCCTGCCGTTGTCGAAGGTGTACCCTCGGTTGTTTATGCGTTGTAGATTTGCGCGGGTTGGCTATTCAGGAGGGTCTCTCTTTTCCTTGTTAATGAGCTGCTTTCCCAAAGGCTGTGAGCCGCATTAAAGTCCCTTCCCACACTTGCCTTTAGGTGGTTCTCTAGCTCACGCTAAGATCTAGTTCTTCGAGGAAGTCATCGGATTCCGTGAAAGGTGGAGTTCGGAGAAATATGCACTGACTAGATCGCGAGGTCGAAGGTGATTTTAAAATAGAAGTGCATGCCTTGCCTCACTGAGGTGGGGGATTGCTTTGTAGGGAGTATCTTGAACAAAGACAACTTGTTGCCAGCGTGGAATCTAAGTTGAAAAAGCTAAGCTACAGGGGTCTCGGAGAATAGCAGGACGTGTACGTCATTTTTGGGCCGCGAATTAATGTGCAAACTCGCATTTTTGTACGGCCTCTGATCTTATTTCTGATTTTCTCGGAGGTTTGTGGCTCGTTATCCGTGTGCTGAGCACTGCGTCGTAGTGGCATTGTATCTGTCTTTATTGCATACATAGCACCTAACATTGACCTGTGCATGCCCTTTGCAACGCGTCTTTATTATTCGCAATTAAAATATCGAGCATCGGTTGGTCGAACTGCAGTACAATCCGTGGCCGTATAGTTTAAACTCAAACGGAGTGAGCACTGTGGCACCGAGGTCATTTCACGTATGCTGGTATATATATATATATATATAATAATATAACAGCAGTGTGTATATCTACGTGCATATCTATAATATACATTTGTACATATCGGATTCAGACATTGCTGGCTACCGCGCGAAGAGGAGCTCTTCGGTGGTTGGATAAAGTTCATACTACAACGGCTCGTACATCTGTCTACCACTCCTAAACTCGGCTATTGGCGGACGGCGCTGCTGTCTGATCAACGGCTTTGGATGAAACTAAACAGTGGAAACCGACCGGTAATTCTCGTACGCATCGCCGCCGTACGAAGTGTGCCTAGCATATCTAGTAGTAGACTTTTCGAATGCGGACGAGGACAACAACAGCACAGGCATGTACAGTTTGGCTGACCACTTGGTCGGAGACGTGTAAGTTTCGCTGACACACTGGAAAGGGACACAGTTTGAGACCACTGGAGAGATCTAAACTAACTAGGAAACCGGCCTGAGAGAAAACAGCGGAAGGAGTACACAGATATATATATATATATATATATATATAGAGAGAGAGAGATCGAAAGCACTCGAGAGAGCATGGAGGGACAAAGCTGTAGAAAAGGGACGGATACGCACCTGACACAAGGAGAAAGCGAAACGTGAAGACGGCCTCTGGACCGCCGGACCACGCCGAGTGTATTAGAGTGCGACGCGGCAACATTTAGAGTTGGCTCATAAATCAGATTTAGCTCTCGCAGACGGAATTTATGGAGGGGTAATTTACGCATGCAAATACATGTTTAGTGCGGAAAGACGGAGGAGGAGGGGGCGAGTCGGCGGAACGAACTGGACGGAAAAGTAGCGGTGGTAAATTAAGCTTGCAAAGAATTCCTAACCGAATCGGCTCAAATGGCACACAAAACGCAGACACGATACAAAAGATGTTGACGTCCACTATGGCACAAATGTATAAGTACGTTTTTTGTTTGAACAATAGGCATATAGACATTATTCAAATACTATGAATGATGTACGATGCTTATGTGTGTAGATCTCTACGCAATAAAAAGGGTAATGTGCTTATAGTTCTCCGTACTGTAGGTGTGCCAATGTAACTTTGATTAACGGCCTAGCATAATTATGGCCAGATCTCAATGATACAGCGTCTAATATCCTCCTTTACGGTTTAAGTGGTCGTATGTTCGTTAAATTAAATGCTTAACTTAGAAGAATAATAAGTAATAATAATAATATGTTTATATATAAATATATATAATGTTGTAAGGTAGTAAAATAAGTTCGCTACGTTTTCTGTTTTATTTTACAACGATTTATTTTGTTGTTAGACATAATGTTTATATGCATTTAAAAGAGCTCTTCCTGCGCTATCACTACACTATTTGTGTTTTAAATCTTTTATTTGTTTTATTATTTTTCAGTTTTGTCATCTTCGATACCTGATACTCTTCGCTTTTTATCGAGGAAAAAAGCTGCCAAAGCCGCTCGGGACAATTGCGACGTGTACAGAGAAGAGCTCATCAAAGAAAACAAAAAAAACGCGTTCAAATTGCGGCTTAATATCTCGCCAGCTACCAAGCAACAAGCGGACGCGAACACAAATAACTCTACACTGCCCAACTGCACTGCGTAAATGAGGCTATTCGACTGAAAAGACCCGATCGACAAGGCCGAGGCATTCTGCTTTACGACAACGCTAGGCCCCATCGTGCACGAGTCGTCCAAACCACACTCCAAAAGTTCAAATGGGAGGTTCTTTAGCACTCACCGACCTATTTGGATCTCGCGCCAACCGATTATCACATTTTCCGCTCCATGTTGAATCATATGAGATGACATTAAAAACTGGCTCAAAAAACTTCTCTGACACCTGACCGGGCGATTTCTGGCAGAATGAAATTAACGAATTGGTCGAGAGGTGGAAGGAGGTTGTAAACAGCAAAGAAGGATACACTATTGATTAATGTGTTGTTGTAATGATTGTTCTTATTTAAATAAAACTATCGGATAAACACAAAAACGCATTTGCACTATATCTTAAACAGCAACAAGCAAACGGCGAGTTTTGCGCGAGGTCGTGTAAAATTTCGTTTGGGCGACCAGAATTGGATTTCTGGATCGTACGGTTCTCCGTCTTTGGACTTCTTTATCTGGCTTTTTTTGAAGTCAAACATGTATTTCAACGAAAAACCGACCACCCAAGCCGCAAAGAAGGAAATTAAATGCATCATTTGATTCAGCCATACATATGTTAAAATGGTTTTCAAAATGTCAACCAGTGGAAAAAACTATTTTATCTCAAAAATAAACGTTAAAAACAAACGACCACGTCACACAACGACGACGACGTTTAATAAACGTTTTGCGCTTATCACAAATACACAAATATCCATACAGTTGTCATTATCACAAACAATTATGGCCAATATATGCTACATTCGACGGGTCTTCGAGAAGTAGGCATGCAAAGAACACGTGTTTCTAGAATTTTAGAAAAACGTTAAATTACTGTCTCTCTCGAATTACATGCCATGGGTAGCTGATCGTATATATATATATATATATATATATATATACAGGGTGTTGCAGAAATTAATAATAGAATATACAAATTGTAAGGCTCGTTAAAGCAATTTTTTTCCAATGAAACATGGTCTCTGAGAAGTCTTGTTTCGGAGTGAAAGCAAAATTACTACAATTTGTGACACTAGTGTTTTTGCCCGACATAGGAGCATAAAATGTGCTGTTGCGAGACAACCAGTCCCCCTAGACAGAAACTAAACACACTGTCGTATTCCTGAGAAAACTGCTTCTTCCGAAGGGCATATAAGGCCGGTCAGAAGATGCGACACGGTCGTTTAAAAGAGAATTCGTCAAAAATGAAGTTCTTTATTAGCTTTTACGCCAAATACTTCAAAATCATAACCCTACGACCACTCACGTGTTCAAATCTAATATATTCAGCAAATGCGCATTTCATGACGATCCTTTTGGTACCAAACTTATGGCAATGCGAGCTGTGGTTGCGGAATAATTACGATTTTTTGGAGGGCATGTCCAGACTAAGTGCATTAAAACCAAATTTTTTTCCTACAAACACTCATAATTACAAATTAAAACTCACATTCTCCCTACAAACACCCCTAATTACACATTAAACCCACTTTTATCCTACAAACATCACTAATTACACATTAAAACCCACATTCTCCCTACAAACACTCTTAATTACGCATTAAAACCCACGTTTTTCCTACAAACACCCCTAATTACACATTAAAACCTACCTTTTCCTTACAAACACCCTTAATTACGAATTAAAACCCACTTTTTTCCTACTCACACCCCTAATTACACAATAAAACACACTTTTCCCTACAGACACCCCTAATTACAATTTAAAGCCCCCTTTTCCCTACAAACACTCATAATTACGCAATAAAACCCACATTCTCCCTACAAACACTACTACTATAAATATGTTTATATTTATTGACTCTTAGTCTGAGTTCTAAGAAATAGCCCGCAGTTTTTAAGGTAAAACTTACTAGTTATTTTGCTTACATTTTTTACCGATATATTTATACGCGACATAAGATATACATACATGTTTTTTTTTATATTTATATAACTTTACTTAACTCTACAAATTATTAGAAAAATCGGTTCCATGTACGCCAAAGTCTCAAACTCCGCTCCGCCCCATATGTATATATATAGTTAATTTATAAATATATATATATATATATATATATATATATATATATATATATATATATATATATAGTTAAACTATAAAGCACATATATTTTGTCCGGTAAAACGGACCGTACATATCTGAATTTTGGACTGCCTGCAGCAAGGGTTGGGCGGAACGACTGAGTGTGGCACAGGGGCGATTTCTTCGTATGTTTCGGGAATTGGCCAGTCGAGAAAAAAAACAACACAATATATTAGATATAGAAAATACCATGAGCTAATTAACCTTGATAGTGATTTTTAAGAATATCCATGGCAATTGGGCTTAGAACTTGATCGCCTTGGGCGAAAGAGACCGAGACATCTAACACGGTCACACTGAAGATCCGCATGCATCGAACCAGCAAGGGCAGCCAAGCTTTTGACGTACAAGCTGTCAGAAAGTGGAAACACTCTTCCGGTTAGCTTGCGTTGTTTGAGATCCTTAAACAACTTTAAGGAGAATCTAATGTCACACTGATTACACCGTCTATAATGCGTACACTGGTCTTCCTTAATTGACTCTCGCATAGAGGTAAACACATGTAATTTCATTCCGGCTGCAACTTTTTACCAACACAAAGGTAACTGTAGTAGGTTTAAATTACTATTACACACATATTGTTTATTTCGCAATAACTTTGCATTTCAAGATGGTACATGATTACAATACAATCATCATTATATACAATTTTAACACTTTGGAAGCTGGTTTGGCGCCAAAGAGTGCGGACGTGTGCCTACGGAGCTCCGAGAGGTTTTGCTTGCTCGTGTGTATACAGGCAGGTAAACCTAGAGAGTGACATACCGTAGTGATGTGTGAAACTCAGTGACCATTTTGGTGTATTGTGCGTGACCGTGCGACGAAGCGGTAAGGAGCCAGGCTGCTGTGAAGTTCAAACAAGTCCTTCTCGGCAGGCTGAAGCAAAACGAAACCACCCGCGCAGCGGTCGGAAGGCTCCGAGCGGTCCGCCGAGCATTCAAATTTGAATTCTAACGGCAGCTCAACTAACGCAGGGTAACACTGCATTATATAAAAAGTGTCTGGCGTGGGTACAGATAGATAGCAAAAAAGCAAATTACTGTACCACGCTCTGTATATATATATACAGACTGGCGTGTAGATATTGTATATGGCTCATTATATATCGCAATATTGTATCACACAGTCTATAAGCGCAGTACACTATATGTGGTAGTATTGCACCGAACAGTGTGTATTTGTATGTGTATATGTATGCGTGATAGTGCTTCAGTACCTATATAGGTTTATATAAGACACAGGTGGAGAAAACTCACCGCTGCTGCCTACCAGGCTACCTACGCCCGGACAAGGGGCTAAGGACTGAATGAGCCTAACCTGACCATGGACGAAGATTCCATTACGGCCTGTATGGACGGAGAAAATCCTTCCCAAGGAAAGGCCTTAACAAGAGCCCCGGATGCTAGCCCAACGGGAGTTCAGATAGAAGAGACTTGCGGCGGACTGGAGACTGGCTCGGTGGCCACGACTAGGATCCCCATTGATCAAGAAACGGCAGGAGCTGGAGCTGAGCGAATGATCCAGGACGCTCCAGAGAAGCCCGACGAAACGGGCCACAAGGAAGTGAAAAAGGCGACCGAAGCAACTTATAGACTGGACTCCATGATTGAAGCACTACTAGAAAGTGCGTCCGAATTGGAAGCACTTACCGTGAAGCACACCAAGATCCAAACTGATATCAAAAGGGCTTCAGAGAAGCTCCACAGGGCTGCCAGGAGACTGCATGAAGATGGCCGTATCGAACTGGCAGAGCTGCGAAGTAAGCTAAAAGAGACTTTAAACCTGGCGATGGAGCTCCAGCCAGCAGATGCTTCAGAGGCGACCCTAGTCACAAAGGCATCTGGAGATCCGCAAATCTGCAACAGATGTAAGACGGAGATCAGCGCCGAGGAGATTAGGAAAGAGAAAGAGGATCAGCGCGCAGCAGAGCTGCACAGGCGCATGAACGAGGCAACGAGTGAGGAGGAGGTGGTCACGCTGGTCAAAGAGAATTGGCCTATACGACTCTATAGCATGACAAAGAATGTTCACGGTAGCATTTTGACAGAAAGAGAAGTAAGGGCGGTGGTCATACGCGAAGGGTCGGCCAAAGACTCAGAACTCCTTGCTCGCTTGACGCCGCAATTCTCGGCGGTAACCCGAGTAAAGGTCGTCAAACCTGGAAACGTGGCAGTATTTCGAACCCGTGCGGAAATGGTACCGGAAGACGGAGATTCCGCCGCAGAGGAATTACCAGAGATCACTAGAACTCTCGTGGTCGGAAAACTAGAGGAAGGAGAAGTTGAGGTCAAAAGCGTCGTAAGGCTCTTCCGACAAATGACCACGCATCTACAGCGAGCTGAACAAGACGCAGGGCCGCAGGAGCGAGACGCCGGTCAAACGAGCCAGAAGAGACGCCCGATAGCGGTCCACTTCCCGGAAGACCTGGACACGGTAATAGCCCGAAAGGCCGCAGAGGCATGTTGGGGAGGACAACTCGCCGCTTCAGTAGATTTCTGCCTCAAGAAAGGCCAGAAAAAAGGAGAGAGAAAGAAAGAAAGCGCCAAAAGCACGCACAGAACCACCAGCACGAACACAGTGGTGGTCCGAACGGGAGGTGGCTCCTACGCCGACATCCTTAAAGAACTGCAAACCAAAGTCTGCCCGGACCAATTCGGAGTACAGGTTCAGGTCGAGGGAGCTGCTAACGGAGACATCCGGCTCAAAGTACGAGAAAGAGAGGCCGGGGGGTGCGAAAAATTCGCAAACCAGCTAAAGGTCTCATCGAACGTTAGTGTCGAAACCTGGCAAAGGGACGCACAAATGAAGCTGATCCTCCACGGCCTTGAACAGGGCACCTCTAAGGAGGAACTGGAGCAAGCCGTCAAAAACCAGGTCCAGGAGGAGGGCGAGGTAACAGCAGAGGTCCCACGCAAAGCGGCAAATGGAGGCTGGATTTCTGCCCTGGTCATAAGTAGAAGGATCGGCGAGGCCCTACTGAAGAGAGGACGACTTAGTGTGGGTTGGTCAACCTGCCGGGTGACCGAACGGATCGATCTCCCATGCTGCGCGAGATGCCAGGGGATGGGCCATACGGCAAAGGATTGTGCTGAAGAAATGCCTCAAGACCGCAGATGCTATCGCTGCGGAGCCACTGGACATCTAGCGAGAAATTGCACTGCTGAGATCAGAAAGTGCTACGTATGCTCTGTGGCAGGGCACTCAGCGAACTCAATGGCATGTCCTGCCTACAGAAAAGGGGTGGACGACCTGCGAAGGAAGAAGATAGGTCTACTACTCCGACAAGAGGGACCGCAGAAGAGTGCCAGTTGCCCGACAACAGAGGAGACTAGGGCAAACCACGAAACGGAGGCAAAGTGGTTGGAAGAGACCAAGTAGGAGACACACGACGAAGTTTCCCACCTTAGCCAGAAATGCAACGGCAGATGCAGCTATGGCGGCAAGAACGGATCAGGAAATCTCGACAAGTTATGAAAATTAAGGTCTTGCAGGTTAATCTTAATAGATGCAGGGCCGCACATGACCTTCTTGCGGCAGCAGTAGACCGGTTGGGAGTTGACCTATGTCTCTTGTCAGAGCCAAACGAGGCCCTGGCAAAGGCAGCGGACAAAAGGGTATGGATAGTAGACGAAAGAACGGACACCGCGATCTGGTGGACAAACCGTCGAAAATACATCACAATCCGGGACAGGGGCCAGGGAAAGGGGTTCACCTGGATACAGATCCATGGGGGCGCAGTATTCTATAGCTGCTACTTCTCCCCCAACAGAGGCCAAGAGGAATTTGCAGAATACCTTGAGGCACTGGACGTCAGCGTCAGAACGCAGGATCATCAGGCCCAGATTATCACGGGAGACTTCAACGCGGCGTCTGTGCTTTGGGGTAGTAGGCGCACCAACTTTCGGGGACAGTCCCTGATGGAATGGTTGGCCGAACGGAACCTTCTGGTTATGAACAACCCAAAAGCGGCCGCAACGTTCGCCCGCAGAGATCAGGAAGCCTTTATAGACCTGACGATCAGCGCCGCGAACACACCCTACAGAGTAGTGAACTGGGATGTCCTCGAACACGAAGAGAATCTTAGTGACCACCGATATATTACATACACGGTGACAAACGACGGATCACTCAAAAGCACGGTGCCTGCCGCTAGATGCCACAGGCCCAGATGGTCGGCTCGCAGGATGAGGAAGGAGAAGCTCAAGGAGGAGATAGTTCGGGGCTGTAACGAACTGGAGGAACACCTTCAACGAGAAAGGCTTAGGCAAAATCCTCCGTAAAGCATGTGAGAAGGCAATGCCAGCTTCAGTATATCCGCGGCGGAGAAACGCTGCACCAAAGTACTGGTGGTCCCCCGAGGTGGCCGCTGCACGGAGAGAGTGCATTGGAGCCCGGCGCCGATACACTAGGGCCCGTGGGAAGGCCAAAAAGGCGAGAACGGAATCGTCTGAGCAGGAGTGGCGGGATAAAGCAGATGATCGCTGGTCCGAATACAAGGCAACACGCGTGAACCTAAAGACCACCATCAGAAAGAGTAAGCTTCGGTGCTGGAACCAACTGATCAAGGAGATCGAGCAGGACGTGTGGGGAAAGCCCTACAAAATTGTGATGGACAAACTGGGCAAGAGAGCTCTAACGATCCCACCTGATCTCGTAGAAGCCATTGTGGCTCACCTTTTTCCGGTGCAGACGGAGGAAGGCAGAGACCCTATTACGGTGAATGAGGAGGATATTCCTCCTGTAACGCTCGAGGAGGTCCAGCGAGCGGCTGAAAGGATGTCAGAGGGCACGGCTCCAGGACCCGACGGCATACCCCCGGAAGCGATCAAATGTCTAATGAAGGAGTGCCCATCGGCCTTTAAAACGGTCGTAGACGCACTTCTAAGAGAGGGACGGTTTCCAGAAGAATGGAAGAAGGCCCGCCTGGCTCTTATCCCAAAGCCGGGGAAGGAGCCATGCTCGGCCTCAGCCTACAGGCCCATCTGTCTTTTTGACACAGTTGCCAAGGCCGTGGAGTCAATACTAGCGAGCAGGCTCAATGACGCAATCGAGGAAAAGCAAATCTTGCTCTCAGAGGATCAGTACGGGTTTCGTAAAGGAAGGTCCACATTCCAGCCCATTAGCAAGATACTCGCTAAGGCCGAAGAGGAGAGACAGAAGAGCCCCAGAGTTCGTAATCTATGCCTCCTGATATTGCTGGATGTAAAGAATGCGTTTAACAGCGCAAATTGGAGGGTGATTCTGAATGCCGTGGAGAAAAAGGGAGTACCAGCGTACATTCGGCGTATGATAGCGTCCGTATCTGGCCAAACGAAGTGTGAGCTACGACGGCAGGGAGTACGCGATGACTGCAGGTGTACCACAAGGCTCCGTGCTAGGACCTACGCTATGGAACTTAGCGTACGACGTCGTGCTAGAGATAAGCAGGACCTCGCGGTGTTGAGTTCGTCGCCTATGCCGACGATCTGGCAATCTTAGTCACCGCAAGGGATGCGGAGTTGTTGAAGGACCGAGCAAATGACGCCCTAGATGGGGTTAGCCGGTGGATGAAGTCGCACCACCTGATGCTGGCACCGGAAAAGAGCGAGGCGGTTTTGCTTATTGGCAGAAAGCACTGCCGGGAGCTGGATATCCGTGTGGACGGTCACATGATCCAAATACACAAGCAGGTCAAATACCTGGGTGTTATGCTCGACAGAAACTTAAGCTGTACAGCCCACATTGATTATGCAACGGCCAAAACGCATCAGGTTGCGGGCAAGCTCGCCAGGCTAATGCCAAGAACAAGAGGGCCCTCTGAGAAAAAGCGCCGTCTTCTAGCATCAGTCGCTGATTCAATTCTGCTCTACGGGTCAGCAGTGTGGGGACCAGCTGCACTGAAGACCAAGAAGAATAAGAAAAAGCTAAGGAAGGCGCAGAGAGTGCTGGCCATCAGGGTCGCCAGAGCGTACAGGACGGTGTCTACAGACGCTGTGCTGGTAATTTCCCGCATGATACCTTGGCCAAAACGGATAGAGGAGAATATCCTCTTATACCGGGACCAGACACTTAGAAAAGAAGATGCAAGAATAAAGACTCTGGAAAGCTGGGAGGCGGAGTGGACTGGGGCTAAACGAGATGCACCAGGGTCGTGGACGAGGTCAATAATCCCAGATCTCATCAAATGGTACCGATGCGAGTACGCGGAGACGACGTACTACCTAACCCAAGTTCTCTACCGGTCATGGCAGCTTCCAGACCTACATGGTGAAGATTGGAAAGACTGAGGTAGACATATGTGTCTTGTGCGATGCCGGCGAGACCGACGACGTGGATCACACGCTTTTTGCATGCAGAGCTCTTGAGATCACGAGACAGACAACCCGCTCACGGCTAGACGTGCAGTGCAATACGACGAGAGACCTACTCTCAGGGATGCTCAGCTCGAAAAAAAGTTGGGAGGCGGGCTCTGATTTTGTGGAGACTGTTATGAGAGAGAAGATAAAGCTGACGGAAGAGAGGCGGCAGCGCATGGAGCGCCGCCAGGCCGAAGATTGAGAGCCAGACTAGCGGCTCCCTACATGCACTGAAGTAATACCACAAGTATCCCGGTCATGTAGGTTAGGGGTCACCAGGTTTTTAGTGGGTTTGAGAGTCCCACACTACCCAGACCAAAGGGTGTGCGTTATGCATTTTTGTTCCTGGCCCCTGTAAAAGAAAAAAAAAAAACACTTTAGCGACCGTTCCCACCGGGCAAGAGAGTGCGAAGACCGCCTATGCGATTGGCAGCTCGCTGCGTGGTATTTAGCGCATACCTGCGAGCAGAACCGGCAACGACATTGATCGCCAACTTGGTGAAATCCTTGAGTCGAACACACCAAGTGATGATAGCCATGTACAATGTACCTTGTGTACACGTGCCGGCTAGTGCAAGCCATTCCATCCCAAAGCTTCCTGGTGAGGTACACATCTAACTGCGCTACCTCCGCCGAGGCCTCGGTCACTTTTCCCTGCCACTCTTAACCAAAATTGCTGAAGTGGCATTGTAATAGGTGACTTAAGCCTGACTCTGATTGTTTCCACTGCCGGTCCGCAACCCGTTAGCAGGTACACAAAGCGAATCCTTGTGTCCTCCTTTAAATTACTATTGACTCCTTGCAAATATTTGTAAATGTATGAAACAACATACCGTTGTAAATGTGAATATAATAAATACATGATTTTGTTAACTTTTTTAGCGTATTAGCATACCATGTAAAACCGTTGAAGTGTGCAAATGTGTGGCTTTTTTCAAGTCTGTCCGAATACAGCTCCATGCTCCAAAATTCCGCTTAGTCGATTCATTTCCTAATCCACCAAAAGCTCAAATGAGTAACATTAATTAGAACAACCGTTATATGGATTTAATAGAATGGGCAATGTCTATATTTTAGAAGATTTGGATTAGCTTATTGGCCACCAAAGCTAGTCCCGGCTTGGTTTGCGTATATATATATATATATATATATTGAACGGTCAGGTTTCAGGCGGTTCACTCTGCCCGTTATCTGGAAATATACCTGGTTAAACGTGTTCGCCTGTGAGAGGAACCGGAGGCTTTTTGAAAGAATAAATGGGACGCCATAATAGACGGGGAACCTGGGGCCCGAATAAAGATTCTAATTTCAGAAATTAACGCATGATTCAACCGGATAAATCATGCGTTAATGTCTGGAAGCAAAATTTTCACTCGGGCCCTAGATGCCCCGGTCGGTGGCGAGTTGGTACATTACGTGACCCAAATGCTCATGGGATATGACAACTTGGAAACCTATCTCTTTTGCATAGGAAAAGTAGACACGTTACTCTGCAAGTAATGCGAAGGAACAACGGAGGACATGCCCAAACACATAATATAACTATGCCCATCCTGGGCTCTTTAACATCAGCAAATGACGGCAGTTTTAAAAAGCTGATACACCTTTTTATGAACTCACGTAATGCACGGAATCCTTAAGCTCGTACGATCGACAGCAATATGCATGCTTACGAGGAAAACAATATTTTTTAATTTAAATAATTACCTTACTTAATGGCGTCTTCCCTCTGCAACCGGCCAAAGACAACGCTACCCACCCGGCTCAACTGAGTTGTAACGTAACTAGGAAATCGCGGTTGTGTACCAGACCGTTGCATCCTAAACGAAGGATTTGCCATGTGGCCACATTGGTCACCTCATCAGCTCGGCAGCGGACACTAAACCTCTTGTTTCAAGCGTGAACGATATACCTGCTTTCCTAAGATACGTTATAATCACACTGTTTAGTTCAGCATGTTTGGGCAATCTACCGGCACCCCTTAGGCAACTCACTGGTTGTAGATCTCAGTTAAACTGGCTAGGGTGTTCTTTCTAAAGAGCTCCAGCATGGTTCTGATAGTGTCTCGTGCTTTACTGGTGTCATGGTTTAATTTTGATCGAATTGCCTCCAGTACGACGAGGCTGCTACTGGACAGAATCGGACAAGTGAAGCAGCGTAGCGGACGAGAGCTAGGTCAATAACCCTTTTAATTCCCGAACCACTCTCACGTATCGGAAGACTTGTCTGCTGCCAGGTGTTCTCCTCTAAAAGGACGTTTAGGACGTTACTAAGCACGTCTGCTGACGTCATCATAGGAGACTAGCTTTCCAGGGTAAAGCAATCCAGGACATGTACGCAGTATGTAGTTAAATCTTGATGGCGCAGATTGTTGTTGCGAATACTAAAAGAAGATAGGAAGTCTATTCGACAGAGAGGTTCATGCGTACATTTTAAAGTCTGCTCTCGAGTGTCGTTCTGATATGGGCACTAAGTCGAGACTGCTACGTTCTACCCTACATCTTAATGCAAGACGTCGAAGTAATTCAGACTGAGCTTTTTCAATTATATCAATATGATTCTTCAAATACGGTCTCCAGACTTCACAGCTGTAACTAAATTGGGGAATTACAAGTACTATTATAAAAGCGTACATAGAACATTGAACATTCGATAATAAAACAATAAATCATCATATTACATATGAAACTATCAAATTTAATGGTTGCGTGATATGAACGTTAAAATGTAGCTCTGGTGTTACCAATACCCCAAGATTGGGAATGCTATTTACTCTGGGCATCTCTCCTCCATCAAACGTGTAAACGTGGTCCTTCTTAAGCTACACAACGGCGCATTTACGGACCGAAATGATCATATAATTTTTGGCGCACCAATTGCAAATGGACTCAATTATTCTCTGTATTATCTCCCATACGTTTTCTGTGCCAGACGGCCCATAAAGTTTGCGATCATCTGCGTAGAGTTTGTGCTTATATATAGAGAGCGGGTATAACGTTTTCAAGATCTAACATGAATATGCAGAATACAATCGGCCTGGACATAATCATTGTATATTTAAGCCAATCTTAGACCACTTCAACTGGTTGCGTTGCTGTTTATTTGCCTTTAGTAAAGCCATGTGGCTGCTAGTCAAGCACTGCCTCAAACTGCATGAAGTTAAATATATGATCCGCAGGTTTTTTTTAAATATTATAGTATACCATTAGAATTGACTTCGCACTATCACATATACTTTTAAAATAATTACATAATATTTTTTGCAGTCATTGCGCTTCGGCAGCGATCCAGCATTCGTAGCATAAAAACATGTCATCGTGACTGAACATGATTTTGAAAACACGTCCAGCGCTAATGCTTCAATATCATCATCTAAATTGACTTCACAAAACGTTGGCCTAACTAATAAACGAACACCACCTCCTCGAAAGCCCCGATCACACCGGAGTACCGAACACCAATTATCACAACTTAATTCACTATTTTTTAACATGTTTATCATCCTAGACCTAACTATGTTTCAGTTATAAAATTATATCAACTTTATGTAAGGCGGTATATGAATTCAGCAACTGAGCACGATCATCCTTTCCAATCGAGGCAGTGGGGGAGGCAGAACGACTGGATTGAATGGGGCGATTAGTTTTGGTGGTAGAGGGGGAAAGTGGTGCCAATTATAGGTTTTCGGGGGTTTTCGGGGGTATACCGATATATTTTTGGTACTATTGTATAATTTTGGGTATACCGATATATTTGGGTACACCGTATATATTTCGGGGGCAGGGGCATGAATAGTTTTTAATGGATAATTGTAATAGGACTTTTTGCAGTGCCATTTAATTGTCCCGAAGATTATAAATTTGTTCCGCTATTCTACGACCGTTTTTATATGATGGTTGTACAAGATCCATGGTCGGCTATGATTAGGTGGTTGTCTATCTCACGAGGGATATGCTGAGCAACTAACCGAACGGCCATGGATTCCTAAGTGCACTCCATCAATATGCATATTTTTGGTTTTCTTTTGAATGTAACTACATGTTTTAAAAACAATGGTATTTATAATAAATTTACATCTTAATTGTTGGTTTATATACCTACACTTCTCTCCCAAATCCCACTGCAATAGGAATGAAGCACACAATTGGCCGAATATTATTATTGTAGACTGAGTTATTCTTTTTTTTTAATATTATTTTGTAGACGAGATTATTAAGCGCGCACTCAATCTTGAATCGTACTTCCAAAATTAACCAAACTTTTCGTGCAGTACTGTTTTGCATGCTTGTCAGTCGTGACGAATATTGGTGAGGGCCTCTTTCTTCATAGAGAGTGATGTGAACTACCGGCTCGCCTCACGGGGTCCCCAAAACTTGTAAGTTGTTTAGGTCTACAGGCGTGATACCAGGGAGTATTTTTATGACTACCTAAATTGCTTCCTCTCTCTCTTGTAGCGAGTTCCCGACAGCAGCAATCTCACATTTTGAAATATTTGTGTCAGTCCCCCAGCTTTTTCTAAAAACCTCTGCTGAATGCCTTGCTTCCTAACACTATGTTAAGGTGATACCACAAGTCTCTCTGATCTCTGTCTGTCACCCTTGCTAGATCATAGGCAAAAGCTTACTTTTATCACTGCATCTAGTATCCTGTCCCTCCGCAATATATCAAATGCATTGCAGAAATCAATTTTAACCAGAACCATTACTTGGCCCTCATTCTCTATGAAGGCGCGTGTAGCATGTACTAATGCTTCTGCGCCGCTTTTTACAGCCACTCCAAGCTGATGTGCAGAATCGCTGTCAAAATTGCCTTCTTATTTGCTGTCATTGCTATCTTTGCAGCAGTCCTATGTCCACAGTCAACCTACAAGCTGTGGGCCTTATAGAGTTGCCTTTTTTCTTAAGTGCTGTAAGACTTGCACCAAATAATTCTGATAAACAAAACTTAGGTAATGTGAGCGCTTAACACTCTGCTGTTCAAAGGTTTTTAAACGCGCCTGACGAACGGTCTGGGGTGGCGGGTGTTTTTTTCATGCACGCTCTGTGCGGGAGTTACGTAGTGCAGATGCGTCATGACAGCAGGGCTCTTGCGACAGAGCGAACGTCGTCTTCGGCAAGTTTTCTTTCAGCCAGAGACACGCTCTGCCGGTTTTCAGCTGAGCTGTCTTGTCTATTAATGGGTCTTCGTTACTGTCTGCAGCAGACTTCCTAGAGTCTTTTGTTTGAGTACTGATGTATTAACTTTGATTATCCTGGTTAATGTGGCTTCATGGTCTCTTCTATGCGGTAAGGCCACCATCAACGCTGGAGCAGACATTAGGCTATTCTAGCAAGATCTAGCTTTGGGGCGCTTCTTTGGTTTTTTATACAACAATATTAAAGTCGGCCCAAAGTTTGTTTTTATTTAAAACCATCTTAAGCATGGGTGCAATTGCGACCTGTTTGACACAGATTGTGTCAAACAGGTCATTCATCGCGGGTTTTCATTGCGCTGTGATACGCGCATGCGCTCCGGGCAAGGATTACCTTAATTTATTATATATTTTTTGCGTGCTGACAGTCTTTAATGCGGCCGGGTCATCCAAATATTGAAAGATAACCTCGGGTTCAACTTGCGCATCCTAAATTAGCGACTATTCGCGAAACAGGTGTACTGAGTGTAATGAGCCTTTCTCATTGACCACTTTCCTGGCTGCAGCCATGACGGCTTTATCAATTTTCCTTCGAATAGTAAACTATTTTCTAACTTCTCTAACTGAAACAGCATCTCCACTTTCGAGGGGCCTCTCCATCATACCTGTTAGCCTGGCCTCCCTCCGCTGACTCTCCTTGGCAGCAGCTGACTCTTTTGAGGATGTTTTAGTTCTCAAGCACTTTACATCTAAATATGACTTTAGTCGTCGCCGGTCCGTCTGCTAGCTGTGCGACAGGGGAACGGCGAAGTAGCACGAGATGACTTGAGACCGTCTAGCAGGCGGAAAAAATATTATTATTATTATTATTATTGCATGTTAACCAATTTTACAGTTGTGAGATCGAAATGTATTATTGCAAATTTTTTAAATCAATATTTTACTTCATGGCGCCTAAAATAAATGCCGCGTTCCCTCTGCAAACGGCTAAAGATCACGCTTGCCTCAAGAGTTTACCTTCGCTCCGATCTCTCGCCTCCATTGCTTAAATCTTTGAGAAATACTCCGGTTCCCTTGCTGACTGGTTTTAGTGTCTTCATGGCAATAGGAACAAAAACAAATTGTGTTTCTAGTCCAGCGTAATCGCAGCAACCTCCCGGGCAATTTAACAGGAACCTCCCAGGCATCTTTGTAAAAAATTAGTGTGAACTGGACCTGCTGGGTACGGCGGTGTTTCCTAGCATGATTCGCCCTGTACTAGGTCGAGAAAAGAGAACAACTCCCCCTTTAGCAGTGGCTGGGCCATCTCGGTAGACACCATGCCTACTTTCTGCTCAGGCACGCAATGGGAGTGCAAAGGTCCTGTATATACTACGGACTTCACCTGCCTTCTTTCTGCCGTCAGAAACTTTGGACCTCGACGACCAGGTGAGGAGAGCCTTGGAAAACATTCTTGACCTGACGCTCGATTATCTTTCTCGATCTCGAAGCTTATCGGTCTGGCTGGATGGAATGGGCATTCGCTCGGCCACGGACCTTGCCGTTTCCGCTTTCTTTGCTTCGACGCATAGCTGCGCCTCTGCAGTGGCCGCTACTGCCGGCGGACTCATCAGCCACCAACAAGACGCCGTTCGGATCTGGAACGCTCGTCGGTCTAGTCGTCCTTCTAAGAAACAGGTCACTAGGCAGAAGGGGTGGGACCATATTGCCACTCAGGCTACCCACTTAACTCTTCTGTCGGCTTGCGAGTTAGATGTAGACGGCACTAGACTGAAAGCGGTCTCATCCGACGTTGCCGGAGCGTGGCTCGACGTGTTTGGCAGTAAGTTGGATCAGTTGCGTGCCGCCAGCGGCCTTAGACTTAGCAATTGCCGTGTTTGAGAGGAAGGAATGTCCGTGTGGTGGAACGGTGGTTAAACGCGGCACGCACCGGCTTAGATGCCCTAAGCTGGTCGGGCTTACGCAGGACGGCCACAATGCCATTACTGACATCCTCGGGCACGCTTTCAGACAAGCCAGGCTACCACGTCACGCTGGAGCTTCGTGCACTGCAGAGGGACGAGAAGCGTCGACCGGATGGCCTTACCAGCCGGGACTGGGACAGTAATCAGCCGCTGGCGTGGGACGTCACTGTCTCCGACACATACGCCTCTCGGCTATCGTGCACTAGCCAACGCGGGCGTCGGTCACATTATCTACCAACGAGAGATACACAAACGGCGCCCATACGGGCATCTTCTTGAGAACCACGTTGTAAGGGCGTTCGGTCTCGAGTTATCTGGCGTTTGGGACAAGGATGCACTCAAACTGACCAAAGAGCTTGGGAAGAGGCTCTTCGAGGCCACATCGGAGCCACGATCGACTGCGCTCCTCTGACAGAAAGTGTCAACGAAACTACAGAGAGGCAATGTGAGGATGATGTTGAGTGGTCAACAAGATTATGTTGGTGGGGGAATTATTATTATTATTATTATTATTATTATCAGCACACAGTTGTGAGGTGTGCTTCGACGTGTTGCTTCGATTCAAGCAAGCGCTATTTAGCGGATCATCACATGGCGCCGATTATAGAAGCGGCATTGCCTTTACACACCGCGAGAGACAGAATCTGTCCCAGATATTCGCCCTCGCGCTGCCCCCCCCCCGTCGTTGCTACCTTCTGGTTATATCCCCAATGAATTTTGCTGTCCCACTGCTGATGGGTTCATAGCTACCGGTACGAAGTAAAAACTGTTCTCGAGAATCTGCGTATTTACGTCTCTGTTCCTGTTTAGCGTGCTCTGCTACCCATCGCGTGCTGACAGAGTTATGGCTATTATACGAGGAAGCTACAGTGCAGGTTTGTGCTCGGGTGTTCTCAGACCATATAGCCGCTGCGGCCGCTATGGCGTATATAGCAATATTTCTATCTTAAGCATAGTCGTCAGGCAACTTGGTATGTATCTATTCACTTCGCTGGCAGCTACTTTGAAAATAAATTGTACAAAATGTAACAACATATTTTTTGAAATGAGATTAATCGTAGAGCTTTGCTTAGCGAAAGGATTTGGGCGTTTTGCTGGAGATGGATTGCTGGGTGAGATATTTCGAAATTAAATGGGAGCGGAAATAATAAATCCGGTATTTATCTAGACCAATGTATATTTTATCAGCCTTCTTTGTCAGCCGGGCTTAAGTTGCGTGGAATCCGCCTACTTAATCCGCGTCGATGCTTTCCCTTTAATCTGTGTGAATGCGTTGTTCTACGTAGCAATAAACATGTTTTGGCTGAATTGACAACTAACACACAATGGGGCAGAATTCTAAGACATGCTTTAAAGAGTCGGAAGCAGCCCGACGCTAGGTATTAGTCATGTCAATATTTTAAGACAATAGAAACCCACCTTACCTGCAAGGAAGAGACTACGTCTTATGTCGAACGGAAGCCAGTCATCTGGAAGACGGCATTGTACAACATCCTCCTACCTCTAGTCGTTCTCTCTTTTGCTAGCGCGGTTTTGCCTTCTACTGCACTGCTCTGTCTACGCAGTCATAATGTTGTACGCAGCATATCGCCCAGCTATTATTGTTAGTGTACCGTTTCATCACCCATTCAAAAGCAGTTAATGTGCGCGACTTGTGCCGCTTCTGTACCGCTTAGAGGCCAACAGAATGGCCAGCAGCTTGTGGCAAGGTAACCAAGGTGGGCAGCCACTAGCTTGCACGAACATACACCTATATCCGTCCATCCATACACACAAACATATGTACGCACACATACATACACACACGCGTATACATTCATACAAACAAAGGCTGTTTACCGCCACACAGGGCTTTGGTCTGCGGTTCTTCTTGAAGTGAATTGCCCCCTCTTCGTGCACCACTACCCCGTGTACTCCTAGAGCCCACACGATGTTATGAAGTCGCGTTAGTAGTACTGCTGGTAGTAGTGGCAATGGTCATAAAAGAAAAACCATTGAGGAAGTCCGTGGCCATCCGGTCTCTACTACTTCTAGATTACCACTACCAACGCACAGCGACTAGCCAGATCGGCACTACCTTTAATATATATATATATATATATACAGCGAGAAAGAGAGAGAGCCGGCACCCAGGCCAAACTGACAGTAATTCTTTCATGTGTGCCCGGATCCAAATGTCGGCGTGCCGTTTACACATGTGTCGACCTATATGTGGCGTACCTATATGTAAAGATACTGTTGTTGTTCGGACATCCAGTGACGTTACAACGCCAAAAAGATCCCACAAGGGGCGCGCTGGACGTTGCCAATGTTTTGATTGATTGATTGGTTTATTTGCTTGATAAGTGTGTGTACACATATCACCCTTTTATATCAGGGGCGATGTTGTGTGTTATGTTAGTAACAACAGCAGAAGTAGCATTCGTTGTTGTCCTGGTTGTAGTTGTTGTTGTCGTTATCGTCATCATTGCTGTCGTCGCTGAGATGTACTTGTACACACATTCGCGCCCTAAACACGCCTCACACACCAGTGGCATACATGTGTAACGCAATGTGCAGAAAGAAATGCATGCAAACCCACTCGCCCTTCTACAAGCGTCGTCCCATTTCATGACGTTGTCGTCGTCATCGTCGCTGCGCATATCGAAGCAGCACATCGAAGGACTGGATACAATACAAGTCAACATGGTTACCTCTCGGAGGCGTGACAGGGATTTCCTGATATACAGTGGCGTTTAACACGCCCATTGCTTCCCAACGTGCCCTGCCCCTACCCCTCCCCTCTCTCTCTCTCTCTCTCTCTCTTCTCTTGGGAAGAGTTTCTACTCTCTCCAGGAAGAAGACTTCTCCAAGGTAGATTCTATTTAATGGGTGTTGCTGCTGCCGCCATTCCTGTTGCTGCTGCTGCTGCTGCCGAAGGATAGGAAGCTAGTCCCCTGCGTCTCCTGTGTTCCCTGCCATCCGCCGGCCTGCCCGATTCTCTTCTTCCACATGCACATTACGAGAGAGTTGAGTTGACGACGAGGGACGGACGACGGGAACGATTCCCTTAGTTACTGCTACTGCTATTCTTTTCGTTCCTTTGACGCATCATCATCCTTGTCGTCTACATGTGACCGTCGCCTGTCGGAAGGAGACGACTCAACCGTTCATCTATTAATGTTCATTTAGCTATTCTTATACCTTTCTCATCCTCGCAGACGCGTTGGCGGCAACGGGTACAGCGGTAGCAGCCGCACTAGAACCCTTCTTTGACGGGTTCTCGTCGCGCCCATGTGGGTAGGTAAGCAGGCAGGCAGGCCAACCTTCGGCGGCGCTTGGTCTCTTCCTCAAAGGCCGCCGCCGAGCCACGCAGCCACCGCCCTGCGCTCGGTTGTCTCCAGCAAAGTAAGTGTATGTAGAAGTATTCTTAGGCAATGACTGGCAATGACTATCCTTCCTTCGTTCCATCCGTTCGACCGACCGACCGTCCGCCCTCCAACCATCTATTCATCTATCTGTCTGTCTATGCATCTGTCTATTATCCATATCATTATAAATACTGCAGATGTTAGTAACACCGTTCAAAAGTTTGACCGCTCCGTTTTTACCTCGGCGTGCCTGGACCGGCTCAAAGCAGATACCTTTTGCAAAAGTAGACCGTGCCTAGGAGTTGAGTCTAGGCATATGGCATGTATGTATAATGAGTTTATCATTTCTTACCTCCTAGCATGCTGCGTCCAGGCAGCGTTCGGTGATATAGGGCGTTTGCGTATATATATATATATATATATATATATATGTTTGACTGTATATCTACAGCTGAGCTGTCCGGTGCTTGGACCTACGTCGGGTGTAGTTGAGGCGCCGGTAGCGGGGAACGCCAACGTAGTAGGGGTAGTAGTCATCGCCTACACAGCAGGACTGCCGGCGGGCGGGCGGGCGGTCGGACGGCTGTCGCCTCGCCGACTTGCTGCTCTTGGCTGCTGGTATATTGCATATTTTTGATCATTATTACCGCCATCATTCGAGCTCTATGCCCTCTTCTCCCACGGACCCCGTTGCCTCATATCCCACCCCCCCCCCCCCCCATATGCCTGTCCCGCCCGGGGTTTTCCTCAAGCACCCCGACACCGCGCCCCTCCCCCCTTTGTCCGGCACGCCAAACCCAGTAGCAGCAGCAGCAGCAACAGCAGCAGCAGTAGTACACTCAGCAGCGATGGACCGCCGTCATCATCGGAACCTATGGCGGCACCTCATCATCAAGCATGTTCATTAACTCTCCTCTTTCCTTCAGGCACCCCTCGCCCCCCCCCCCCCCTTCCCCCCCCCCTCCCCCCCCCCGACTACCACCATCACTACCATGGTTGCTACGGCTTCTTCTGCTACTAACGACATTTACTACTATTTCTCTCCCGATGCCCGCCACTAAAGGCAGTAGTAGCAGCAGCAGCAGCAACAGTAGCACCACGAACGGCGGTCGGCACTACCGCACTGGTGGTGGTGGCCGCCCCCGCTGCCGCCGCCCACCCAATTCGGGACAGACAACTCAGATGATCGCACTTCACTTCTCTCTCTATACGTAGATGGCCGTGGCCTTCCTGTCACTCGTTGGCGAACTAGACCGATCCTACCACGCCACCCGACGGACAGCTCCGGAACAGAAGAGAAGCATCCGTTCGTCCGTCCGTCCGTCCGTCCGTTTGCCCGCCGTTCAACGTCGGCGGCCGGTAGAGAAGACCAACGTATTTATTTTTCTTCGTCTTTCTCTTGATGCTGCTATTCCTATCTATTGCCTTGTGTCTCCATCTCCCTCTTTTTTCTCTCTTCCTCTCGTGGGCTCATTCGGTTTTGCGCGGCAGTCAAGTATGCGGCTTGCCGATGACGATCGTATCAAGTGTACGAGCAATAGCTAAATAGACAGATATAGAGACACAGTCTGTTTTCGGGTGGGGCGGAAGGCTCACCCGAGCGGGCTAGTCGAGGGAATGGAGATGGGGTGAAGAGCGCTGGGACGAGAAAGATAGTCTGGCCAATAGATCGGTGCACTTCCGCCACTGTCACTGCTGCTGTTGCTAGCGAAGAGATTTGCAGACAGTTTTGAAATCAATCGAGTTCATCAATCACCAGAGAAGATTATCGGCGGACGACTCTCGCACAAGTGCACTGCGTTATTGTTGTTGTTGTTGCTGCTGCTGCTGCTGCTGCTGCATTTGCTTTAGCTGCGACTCGCACTTCCACAAACGCTAATGACGCTTCCTGTTGACTCTGGGCATCGGTTGGCCAGGTTACCGCAACTACCACTAGCAGCATAAGTTGAAGCGGTGCCGGTCTGGTGCATATATGACCTCCTTCATCCTGACGAGTTCCGGCCGATTGCGTTCAAAACGCCCCATCACGACGACGCTACTCAAGACCCGGAGAGAAATGCTCTCCTTTGACACAGAAAAATAGAGACCTTAGGGGCTCATCGGGAAAAACAGCTATTGCAGAAGCAGGCCCGATATTTAGCGTAGCAATTTTGCGGCAGCGCAGATAACCGTACTTAGGGGTAACCAGGCAATGTTTTATCAGGGATACAGTGTTCATCTCAGGCACACTTGTGAACCTGTGAATTATGTATATATATATATATATATATAACAGCGCTACGTAGGCGTTGCACCAAATTGATAGTGAGCGTCATACGGCCTAGGCAACAACGCTAGGTTTCATGTCTTAGTGTTCCTTCTCTCGTAAAAAAAAAATATATATATATATATAACGAATTTGGACCTATTTGCATACCCATATGGAATGCGTATAGAGATGACTCTAAATCATGTCCTCTGACTATACAGCGCTCTGGATAGTTAGCTGAGGCCAGTTCTATTACGTTGTGAAGCACTACATGCATATTTATCTGTGCGTGCGATTACTGTGGCTTTGCAAGCAATGATGCCATAAATTGTTTTTCCACATGAAGACGGCGACCCCCACACAATTTGAGCATCTTAATAATGGCACGCCCGTAACATTCCGAGTGAAAGTATTGTTTGTGGATGCTTTACTAGACGTTTTAAAACCGGTCTCGTTGGTTTCTCATGGTTTTACGTTTGTTTCTCAGAACAAGACATACAAGTACATATGTGAAATGACATGATGGCCTGTTTCGCTTAATACGAGGCTGCCGTTATTATTTATAACGGCACAATATCCAGCTAACGATTACATCAAGATGGTCTGTTGCCCGCTAACGACGGCCTTCCACATTTGGTCCACCTGGCTTGACTGCTTTTCAATAGCCCTCTGATTGCTGATGGTCTCCGGTTAATTGTTGAAAACCACTCTAGTGTATGTCCGAGCCAAACTGTGGCGAATAAAGCATTGAGAGGCGAGCACATAAAGCTAGCAAGAGAAAAGCGATGAAGAGCGTTTGTAATGAACTCCGATTGGAATGGCACGCATCCTTATGGGAATTGAAAGGAGCAGAAAGTCCAGCGCCAGATCAGCACAGTGCGCAATTATTGCCGCTATGGCCGTTGTTGGTTCGTCGACCGTCCGACGTAAATCTGTACCAATCTGACCCCACTCATATCTGATTGTTTTGTTCCCCGGAGATCTGTTTGACTCTCTCTCTCTATATTTCTCGCTCTCTACCTCTCGTTTAAGCAATCCTTGTAAGCGGATTGTTGGCGACATTCTGCGGCTGTCGACAGGTGGCTAGCAGACTGGGAGGCAGGTTGGGTCCACCATAGAGCCTCGTCCACCGTGGACATGTGGTCGACTCGCAGTTTTCGTCCTCGCTCTGTGCGGAATTCGTTGCGTCGTTTCGGTGCGTTCTCGCCGAACCGACACACTGACTGCTCTCAGGGCAGCATACACGTAAAGCTCGACCTGCTTGTGCTGAACTCGCGCTGCGAAAGCGACTTCGATGACTTCTACCGTTTTCTTGAGATAGCGCGCGCGCGCTGAAATCCCCCGTGAGTTGTCAGCGCAGACAGCGCAGATCGGCGGAGCGCGGCCGGCAGCCCGCAGAAACCACGACAACGACCAGCGCAAAGGAAACTTTAAGGCGCTCTCTAGACGCCACTTCTTCTTTCGACTGGTACCACTACCGTCGCCGTCGTCTCGACTCTAAACGAGCCGTGCGCCACTTGAAGCGATTTCAATTATCAAAAGTTTGCTGCTGCTGCTGTTGCTCGTTGCCACCTCCAACCGAAGGCGAGAACGACCAAGGAGCAAGGAAGTACGTAGTCGTAGTCCGTGGTCCCATTTGGCGGCGATTCCTGGGGGAACGCCCGCATCTCCACCCATGGTTCAACTACCCCACTACTCCCGCGTCCACCCCTTCCCATCAGGGCCGACATGGCATTACCGAGGACGCCCCCGAGAGCAGACGCATGCCGAGGTTTGTTTCGCCATCTTTCTCTGCTCGCTTCTCGGTTTGGCAGAAAACAAACAACAAGTTGCACCGCAGATATAACAGACAGCTTGTTGTAAGTGATAAACGAATTTATTTGCTTCTGCTACAATTGCCAACACCATTTTTTGAAGCACTTATTATATCGAGCCATATATTTATCTATTATTATCATTATTATACATTTTAAACGGTATGTATCTAGAACTACTCGTATTAAATCTGGATGGACTTGATGGTTGAGTTCAGGTAAGACGATCTCTTTTAGCTAACTCCGAATTTTCTCTGTTACTCATCGACTCACTCACTTGCAGTCTTGATTTCCAAATGTAGTTAATTCGGCTACCGAGATTCACCGCCGTTTAATGAAATGCTAGAAAAAAAACATAAATCTAGGAACTATATGTCTTATTGTAAACGGCGCTTTAGCTGTACGTAGCGTCCAACTAGTGACAATAAGCATGTAGGTGAACATGCTTAACCGTCGCGAATAAAAAATATTCTAACACAAAAAATGTTGAATCGCTTAGTGACGTACTCAAATACCCTTCTGTTTTACGACCGGAATACCAATATAATTTTACAAGGTGTCTATAATTTAAAGAAGTAAATGCTAGCTAATAGAATTTGGCATACTATACCCGTTTGCCTCACAGCTAGGAAGTAAATAAAACAACATAACATTAGTAGTACGAAATAAATGGGGACGTTAGCGAATGTCCCTTGTGGCAGTGAACTGTATGTTAGTCCGAATTTCTGTAGGAAAAAGCTTTAACGGCCTTATTGGTAATACAACTACGTGCACGGGATCTGACGTATCGACAACAATACTTGTTCCATTCGAATACAACAATTACATTCTTTTCGAGTTTCCACTGGTTTAATTTTGAAACACTTGGACGGAATTTTTAGAAAAATGCATTGCGCTCGCAGCGAACTACTCTCCAAAGATACAATAAAACAGCGCAGTAAGAGCAAACTCAAACGTTCGTTGCACAGAAATGGTAATACAAAACCTGGCATTTAAGTTTAGTATGTTGGGTAATACACAACGAAATGCGTTTCTATACGGTTAAATATCTGTTAATTAAATAAATATCTGTTGGATGGATACTTTTATTGGCTTTAATATAACTTCTATAATATAACACAAACTGTCTGATAATACGCTCTTTGTAGCTGTGCTAAAGTTAATGCAACAACCCCGATGCAGCAAGCTGTATGCTACTGTAGTTTCCTCACCTAGCATTAAATTAAATCAACTGAGCATTGGTGCCTTGAATAGCACCACCACACGCTTTTAGGCTTCTGTTCACGCGATAATAAAGCTTAAACTATGCTGCTAAAGATTCCCTATATATAAACAATAAGTTGCACCGCAAATATAACAGCTTGTGGTAAGTCATAAACAAATTTATTTGCCACCACCACCAACTTAAGTAGCTGTTTTCCAATTCATGCGAAACATACAACGACGCCCCGCATTGCAACCATATAGAACTCGCCAGCACTCTGCTGTGTCCTGCAGCGCCGATCACGACTACTAGCGTCCCGTTGTCGCCCGTGCACCAGGTCCGCCGCTACAGTTCATCCGTCGCAAAGCTCACAAGCTTTCTTATTCATTACACAAACTGCGTGTGTGTACGTGGACGCATGCGCTTACCATGAAGCTTGCGCAGATGACGTTCCTGACTTTGTTTTGTCCTTACTAACGTGGTAACTAGTCATAATTGTTGTTAGATGGTCAAGCCACGGCCAGCTCGAGCGACATTAGTTTCCGACAAATTGCGTGGTCTACAAATATCAATCCTAGGTTTACCGCCATTATAAGATCTCGATGTCGACGATATGGACCCGAAACAAAACTTATAATATTATTTCATTTATTTTACAACCTAGTTTCATTTTCCAAGATATGTATATACAAACTAATGACGCCTAATGACATGCTAGCGTCCATCCCACGTTGAGAAAACGTGCAGGCATCGCTAAAGCGTCTGACTGTTTTTTGCGTGGTACTCAGCGTAAGCCTGCAAGCAGAGCCGGCATTGACACCGCACGAATGCATATATAATACTATTAAAATAATAAATTGTAGCACACACTCCTTTAAAGGTGATTAAATAACCTGGTGATAAATGTGATTTTATGTTATGCTATATTATAAAAAGCAAACTTCGTTCTTCGAGTCTTTTCAATGGGTATGCGTGGCAATCCATGCCGCAGATCTCATCTACAAATACAATATGTCCTACAGTTACGAAGACCAGAACCTCCTAGTTCATTTAAAATAGAGAAAGCCAGTGCCAGTATGTTTATTACTACTACGACTAAGTACTACGACGGCTACTTCTACCACTAAAATAATTACAACAATAATTGCTATTCTTATTGTTGTTACTATGTTGGCGTCAGTATTGACCAAATGTAACAGAATTGTTAATCGAAAATTCTTATAAACAAGTACATTTTTGCTGATATAATAGCTGTAGCACCATAGTTAATATACGGTACGACGACATAGTACCAACATCTAGTGTTTAGGCTTTAATGCAGCTTAACAAGCTTAATCTGTATCAGCTATACAAAAACTTTAAAATAAAATGAAGTATTATGGCCTGATACTAGTAGTAATAGTACCCACTGGTAGTATCACCCGACCGGCACAAGACTCCCGCCGACGGCTATACCTGGCACGTACGGATCGATTAATTAACACCACCCACAGTTGTTTTGAGTGGTATATCACGTGCGCTTGCTATAATGACGCTTCGTACGAACATCGGCACTATTCATCTCGGCCTTTATAATTAATCATAATTTTAATACTATTTTATTCAAGTATGATTTGTATTTTTTTAGAGAAAATATTTTATTTAAGTATTTTTTCCCGAGCTTGAAGCACCCATAGAAGTTTTCATCAGCTTAAAACTGCGCAATGCTTTCAAGAGCTCGTAGATCTCTTAACACTGATGTTATGTGCTCTCTTGAAGCTAAAGCAATTAACTAATTTAATCTATATAATTCATAAATTTCAATTCCGTTATTCCGTAGTCTCCGGGAAATATAAGAAGTGTTTGCTTTAGGACTACATTCGCGTGGGTGTTAATGCGTTCTCTTCCCTATATATTAATGCTGGAACGGGTAGTATACTGGAGCAAGAGCAGCTAAGCAAAGACAGCTTGAATCCATTGCTGACTTTATAATTTGGGAAAGCTCTGATTGTGACCTTGTTGTCAGTGAAACTTGGCAAAAGAACATAGACCGTCGGTGGCTATCACGTTATCACTGCCTGCAGAAATGATTGTTCTGGGGGGGGTCGAAGTTTTTATGAAAATTATCTCTGTAATACTCTCCTTTCGATCTTTGTGTAGTCTTGGTAGTCATGTTCAAGCGATTCGTATCCACTTTGAAACTCTTAAGGGTTTGAGGAATTTGTGATTGCTTTTTAATCGTGCCATGTTAGTCATAGCGAGATGCGGCTTGATACATTTGAAAACCTATTGTCGCGAAGTAGCAGGCTGTCTTGCATGCTAATGGGTACTCTAATATCAATATTTTAGCCGATATTGATATTAGAGTCGATCTGGATGAGAGAGGGAATAAGATGTGTTAAGACGCCAGGGCAGAATTCATGTCAAGTTCCGAGCCCCTCAATCAAAATCCGTCGTCATCCGAATCCATCGTACGCTGGAGGTCGAAGTGGAATCTCTTCTGCGTGGCCTGAATCGAAGAGTCATTCCGTCCGAATCTCGCTTGGGCGTTCAGAGTCTCGTGCGCGCCACGAGGACAGCATGTCCATTCGACGTTAGACGGCCGCCATGCTGTCGCGGCGATTACCTCGTAGAAAAAAAAATTATGACCTTCTTCTATGAAGTACCAAATTTTTGTTTGGTGGTGATATGATTTGTTTCACCTAAGAAATCTGTATAGATCATATGGCTATCGCAATCTGTTTTAGCAATAGTTCCATCGAGGCAGCTGTGTTAGAGACTTCACTATTCTTGCATCACTATCCTAATATTATCTCTGTCAATGATGGTCAACTCGCTTGGGTTATTTTTGGATGTATGTGCACTATAGTACATAGGCGGCATGAACAGTGCAATATCGATACTTGACCTGATACGGCGGGCCTCCTGGGTCGGCGTTTATGACGCTTTAGATATGGTCTCAGCTTTCGAAGCGCATTGGGCTACCGCAGGCGAGATTTACAGAAGATCTTCTTCAGCGTCCTTTCAGACGCTATACCGCGGTATAAGTTTGGGTCTCGTCTGTCATCGCCATGCTTGCCCTTAAATAAAAGAGAAAGCCTGGATATATGCCAGACTCGTGGCATTTGTCCCGTCTTCATGATCTCGTTGAAGAAATCACAAAGATGGTTTGCCAAGAGTGGCTCAGACTGCACCCAGTGTTCATAGTACACCTGGTCTGGTCCCGCACTCTTTCCTCTCGGAAGAGAGTGCAGATCCTGACTTACTTCTTCTACCTCAAAGGGCAGATTCATAGTTTCCTGCTCCAATGTTAGCGGGTGCTCAATCATTGGAGCCAGGCGTACCGTCTCGCAGTTATATAGAAGACCGGTCAGGTGACTCGTTACCTGTTCGTCGCTGAGCAGGTGATTCGCCCCCCTACGAGGTCGTACAACATAGGCTGAGGGCTTGCGTTCTGCTCTTTCAAGCAGTCGAATTTCCTCCCGCCTAGCGTATTCACGCTTGTGCTCAAGGCATAGCTTTATATAAGCTTTTCTACTGTTGAAGTAGTCAAGCCTGCGTCTGGCTAGCAGCTGCGGTGGTGCCTCTACCCTCGCTTGGCGCAAGAGCTCGAGCACCCCACGGTGGGCGAGATAGCAAGCTTGAGAAAACCACTGTCGTGATTTCCTCTGCCCCGGTCTCTTCCACTTGACTGCACTTCTCATGGTTCTCTCTAGCAGTTCACAGCAAGTATCCACATCACAGCCGGGAGAGAGGGAATAAGATGTGTTAAGACGCCAGGGCAGAATTCATGTCAAGTTCCGAGCCCCTCAATCAAAATCCGTCGTCATCCGAATCCATCGTACGCTGGAGGTCGAAGTGGAATCTCTTCTGCGTGGCCTGAATCGAAGAGTCATTCCGTCCGAATCTCGCTTGGGCGTTCAGAGTCTCGTGCGCGCCACGAGGACAGCATGTCCATTCGACGTTAGACGGCCGCCATGCTGTCGCGGCGATTACCTCGTAGAAAAAAAATTATGACCTTCTTCTATGAAGTACCAAATTTTTGTTTGGTGGTGATATGATTTGTTTCACCTAAGAAATCTGTATAGATCATATGGCTATCGCAATCTGTTTTAGCAATAGTTCCATCGAGGCAGCTGTGTTAGAGACTTCACTATTCTTGCATCACTATCCTAATATTATCTCTGTCAATGATGGTCAACTCGCTTGGGTTATTTTTGGATGTATGTGCACTATAGTACATAGGCGGCATGAACAGTGCAATATCGATACTTGACCTGATACGGCGGGCCTCCTGGGTCGGCGTTTATGACGCTTTAGATATGGTCTCAGCTTTCGAAGCGCATTGGGCTACCGCAGGCGAGATTTAAGATAAAACAATTGCTAAAATTATTCTGGACGTTTTGGATACTATTCGCGACAGCCACATTGTCTCATTCTCTCCGGGACCTTGTCGATTGAGGCACACGGTAAACAAATCTTATCAGGCAAAAAGGGCATGCTAATGCCCTCAAAAGCGGTAATTACGACCTATTTGTCTGGCCAGAGAGGCTTTCTATAAAAATCAGTTTAATGGCATAAAATCGGACTCGCAGCTCCGCGCATATATTCATCATCATCTTATTTATTTCACTCATATTGAGTATGCATATAACATAGATAATTATAGATTATACAATTATATAGTCAGCTGCTCGCGGCATGTTATTCGAGAGAGGCAGTGCAGCGATCTCTTCGCAAGGGCCAGGCAGGCAGACGCATGAAACTTCGTACACGCCTGAGAGCACAGTCGACAGATGCACTCCGTGTACTCCTCGTGGAAGCTCGTATTCGAACAGACCAGGTGATGATAGCCATGAACTATATATCTGGTATAGACATGGCGATTGTCACATGCAAGACCAGACCAGAGGTGAGAGGCACTGAAAATATCCAGGTCTCCAACCTCTCGTCGGGCTTGTTCAACTTTATTTTCCCATTCTGAGATAAAGCTCTCGAATGGTACTGTACGCGGCGTCTTCAATCTCAATCGAATTATCCCAACAACCGGTGCACAGCCAGACATAAGGTACACAAAGCGGCTCCTTGCCCGCATTGACAGGCATAGTACCCGCTTCATGTACATTGTGAAACACCTTTCAAGCAAACCAAAGTTTGCCCGGGTGAGGTGTTCCCATATTCTGTCAAGACCATACATCAGCGTTGCAACAATCTTGAGGTAGAAAAGTGCCACTGCCGTCGGGACCGACAGTCGCCGGACGTCGCCTACCTCTCCATAAAGAGAGATTAGAGCTGTGCGCACTGTTTCGACGATGTGAGCAGTGAAGGTCGTCCCAGTATAATGAAGCCGAAGCCCCAGATACCGGAAAGAGTTGACGAATTCTAAGGATTGGCCGCCGCAACGTATAACGTCTTTAGCAGCCAATCGACCTCCTCTTCTGAATTTCATAGCCTTGGTCTTCATGGCGTTTATCTCGAGCCCCCTTGAGACAAGGAACACCTCCGCCAGAGAAGTGATGCGCTTGATGGCACCCAGGTCGTAATGGGCGACCACTATGTCATCTGCGTACATCACAACTGTGGCCTTCTGGAACTCCCGTCGAATATGATCGACAAAATCGGCAAGCAGTAGAGTGAAGGAGACGCAGCTCAATGGGTCGCCTTGCGGGGTTCCCACATTTTGCCTTACCTGCAACACTTCCTGCTCACCTTGCACCAGTAAGGTGTCCTCATCAAAGAAGCTCGAAATTACGCTCAGAAGAGAGCCACCAACCCCTGCGTATCGGAATGACTTCACCAGGAGATTTCGAGGTGCTTTGTCGAAGGCTTTGACGCAGTCTATAAAGACTGCATACAAATGACCTCCGGGTTTTGCCACAGCTCGCTCTATCTCTGACTGAAGCACATGGATTGCATCACGCGTTCCTCGACCTCTTCGAAAGCCGAATTGCTCCGGTGGAAGGGTCTGGTCGACAACGTACTCGATCCGTTTTATAACCAATTTACAGAAGATCTTCTTCAGCGTCCTTTCAGACGCTATACCGCGGTATAAGTTTGGGTCTCGTCTGTCATCGCCATGCTTGCCCTTAAATAAAAGAGAAAGCCTGGATATATGCCAGACTCGTGGCATTTGTCCCGTCTTCATGATCTCGTTGAAGAAATCACAAAGATGGTTTGCCAAGAGTGGCTCAGACTGCACCCAGTGTTCATAGTACACCTGGTCTGGTCCCGCACTCTTTCCTCTCGGAAGAGAGTGCAGATCCTGACTTACTTCTTCTACCTCAAAGGGCAGATTCATAGTTTCCTGCTCCAATGTTAGCGGGTGCTCAATCATTGGAGCCAGGCGTACCGTCTCGCAGTTATATAGAAGACCGGTCAGGTGACTCGTTACCTGTTCGTCGCTGAGCAGGTGATTCGCCCCCCTACGAGGTCGTACAACGTAGGCTGAGGGCTTGCGTTCTGCTCTTTCAAGCAGTCGAATTTCCTCCCGCCTAGCGTATTCACGCTTGTGCTCAAGGCATAGCTTTATATAAGCTTTTCTACTGTTGAAGTAGTCAAGCCTGCGTCTGGCTAGCAGCTGCGGTGGTGCCTCTACCCTCGCTTGGCGCAAGAGCTCGAGCACCCCACGGTGGGCGAGATAGCAAGCTTGAGAAAACCACTGTCGTGATTTCCTCTGCCCCGGTCTCTTCCACTTGACTGCACTTCTCATGGTTCTCTCTAGCAGTTCACAGCAAGTATCCACATCACAGCCCACCTCGAGGCTATCAACCTCTAAAAGTGAAAGGTCAACATGCCTCGTGGCAACCAGGTGTGGATCCCCTCGCTGTCTGAACCAAATATCTGGAATATTCGTGACTGCTGACACCGGTAGGTGCTTCCTTGCAGCCACCTCGAGAACATCGAAGCTTTTTACTTCGCCATCGACAAGGTTGTGAAACAGTAGGTCAATGGTGCTGCTTCCGTTATGACTTATATACGTGTGGTCTTCACGTGCATTTGCACATCTCAGACCAAAGTATTCCATCAACTGGAGCAGCACCTCTCCTTTATCGTTAGTAGCCCCACCATCAATTCGGGCATTGAAGTCGCCACCGACGATGGTTGGCATAGACAGGTCGAAACCTGATATACCAGAACTCACCGTGTCAGCGACCTCTGCCGAGTCAAGTTGTGGGGGGAGGTAGAAGACGGCTGTGTTCACCCTCATAGACGAGAGGCCTACACAGAAATCGTTCTTCCTCACACATTGCGCCGGCGGTAAACATTTATGTAGGTAGATTGATAATCCACCCACTGGTCTACCACGACCTCCAGCAGGTAGAACTGCCAGCTGGTGGAACCCTCGCATATTATTGATATGCAGTTCCTCCCGCTGGTAGGTCTCCGTAAGGAGTGCAATGTCCACCGACGTAAACATGTCCGCGCATATATTAACAAGGCCTAAACGCCTAAACGATTAGCGAGTCCAAATCGATCGCCAACAAACTAAAGCAACTATTTTCGTTGCCCCAGGTGCAGGTTTCTAATGTTGAGGGCGCAATAGGGAACTTAAATGCCAGCTGGTCTAGTGGAATCATGGGAATTCCGGCTAAGCTGTTAGTGCTAGCTTCCTCTGCTATTGCAGATCCATTGGCAAGAGTAATTCACCTATCTTTAAAAAATACGGCTATTTCCCTAGATGTTTGAAATCTACTGACGTACTTACATTATACGAAGATAAAGAAGATAGGTGCCCCTCGTACAGCGACCGTCCTATCTTAGTAGTTGACTATATTGCAAATGTCTTCGAAAAGTTAGTGCAACCGAATTTAAAAGGACATTGCGTTATTTTTGTCAGATCAATTCGGCTTTTGTAAGAACTAAGCAACAGACTTGGCACATCTGTGGCATGTGGTTGACTCGGCCGAAATCGACCAGGCTTGTTTGGGCGTGTTCCTGGACGTGGCGTCTGCCTTCAGTTGTTTTCACCACGGATTGTTTACCCAGATGTTGTTCCACTTGAAAATAATTAAAAACATTTTCAAGGAGGTTGTCTTTAATTCTAGACTTTCCTTTGTCCCCTACGGGCTTGGCACTTAACCCAAGGTATATCTTCAATGCACCGAGAGCCGGACATGTTAAGATTTCTAAGGTTTCCTTAACAGTCCTTGTAGCAGCATGGCCGCTGACTCTCAGCGCTATGGTTTATCGTCTATTCTCAATGAGCATCGCTCAAAGAAAATTCGATCAACATCAGGGATCGAACCGGCGACACCCCGGAACATGACAACCATGACTAGCGCACTAGTCCCCTAGACCACGCCGCCACTAGATGTTGTTTCACTTGGGTTGCAAGTTCTCTACAGTCCATTGGTTTAGGTCCTTGAGGAAAAATCTCAGTCTATAAAGGCTGGACCTAGTCAATCTTCTTGGCAGCTCGTTGTCTTGGAAACTCCGCAGGGCTCTGTTTTTGGTTGTTTTTATGTTTCTGATAATACTGACCTTCATGTTCTTGATAATTAAATAGGATTATCTGGGAAATGCGATAACGGCGACACGACAATCTTGTTTCGTTTTAAGATTTTTAGTGAACACGAATTGATTGTGGACACGAGCAAAACCAATTGACTAGTGTTTCGATCCGCTGTACGACGGTTAAGGCAGATAGGGGTTCCAAATAAGGGACTTTTAGTTGTCTACAAGACCCTGTTTTTATCTAGTCTATGTTGTGATATCCTGCTGTGGGGTGGTTGGTACAGAGGCATTTTACGAAGGTTTCAGATGATTCAAAATGATGCACTTTGTGCCATCTTCTTTCGACGGCGCCACGAGTCAGCTAGTAATCTCTTCGCTGCCGATAAGCTATTACCAGTCTCAGAAAGATATATTCTTAGAGTGACTACGATTCCTTACAATACCTGTCGTGGTGTACTGCAAGCCTAGACGAGGCAGACGAAAGCAGCTACGTAGAGCGACAGTATTTGAGGTACCGCGGACCAGAAGGAAACTCCGGTTGGATCGGCTCTCATCTCGAGGCTTTCGAGGCATACAATGGCATGCTCCGGCTCCTGTATAGCAATTGCTTCCCGTGCGAAGAGTTGCGAAACTGCGAAGGGTTGCGAAAAAGGTAAACCGCTCAACATGGTTCACTAATAATTTGATTAATTTGAGGTATACTGTCGATCCCGCTTGCTACCAATAGATGAGTACACGGTCCGCAGATCACAAAGAGATGTTTCAGAGATGGTGGTGTACATGATAGAACCGAAAATGGCTAGGGAAACCTATTAGGAAGAGCAGTTTGCCGCTGTACGTGACCGCCCTGCCAAGCTCTGGGGTTTCCTTAATGAAATCTGCAAATGTAGCAAGAAGTCTCGAGCGGTGCCAAGTCGACAACTGGTCGAAGACAGGGAGCTAGAAGAGGTTCAGAAGATAGTTGGCGCATTAAATTATTTCGTCTCATCTATCGGTACGAAAACTACATTCTTGCTTCTCGCTCAAGAACCGATTGACAATTTTTTTTAGAACCGATGGAGCTCCGAGCTTAACGCATTTTGTAGTGCTCTTGAACCGCAAATTGTTGCTAAGACACACTCGCTCGATACCATTGGAAATGCGCCTGGTAAATTCCACTCTAAATGCATCTTAGCGGCTGAGTTGGCAATTCGATTCTAGAAAGGCACGATAAGCTGAGTTGGCAATGGAACATAGCTGCGGAAGGTAGAAATATGTGCCTTGGTGCATTTCTTGACGTAGTTAGAGCGCTCGATTGCCTCGACCTTTATATATATATTTTTAAGAGGCTCCATCAACTGGACTGCGCCCTAGGAGTAGCATTTTGGTGTAAACCATGTCGTAGTGGACGGAGGCAATTTGTGGCGGTGGGAGCTTTAAGGTCCGCGACGGGATTTGTTTCCACTGGCACGCCACAGGCGCCGGCTCTTGGACCTTTTCTCTTCATCACTTACAATAACTTCGTCCTGCAAGGCATCGAGAGATGCGTAGATTGCCGCCTAATCGTCTATGCAGAAGATGCCATCCTTTCGTTTCGTGTCTCGGCCTCTTAATTATTCAATAATACGTATAAGCTTCAACACGTTGAAGCCGGTATTTAGAAAGCAACCGGGCTTCTCGAGTTTGATCAGGTGACATGTTTAATGTTAGCGGTGCTAGCCTATAAGGTGCAATACAAGGGAATTCCTTCGACTTCGCCTTAAACCCTGTAGCAGCAACAGTCGCAGCGCAGTCAAGGACAGCTAACACATGCAATCAAACATTCAAGAACAGCTAGCACGTGCAATCGAACATTCAGGAACCGCTAAGACGTGCAATAGAACGTGCAATAGACGTGCAATCACAGAGTTTGTTTACGATCTCACCGGTGCAGACGTGTTCGTGTGTGGCTTTTGGAAAGTATCTCTAAATTTAGAATTTAGTGTAGAAATCCATAGACATTCGCGAGCTTAGCAACCTTTGAGACCAGAGGAGTCGACTAGCGTGAAACTTTGCCGCTAATTTCGGTGCGCATTATCTATACGTGCAGTGTATACCTGAACAGCCGTTGTCATCATCATCATCATCATCACCTCTTAACTCCATTATCACTTGCCAGCACTCTGTCGCCATTACGACCCTTTGTTATCATCAGCACTACACAGTCAGCATCACCACCTTCATCGCTATCATCGTCAGTTTCATCTCCATCTTCACCTTTCTCTTTTTCATCTTCATCCTCACCTTCAACATCCTAGTCATCATTATCATCGCTGTGCTTAGCCCTTTTCATTAGTTACTTCATTCAGCATCATCATCATTGGAGCAGCTTCACCATCATCATCGAAACACCTTCAGCATCATCTCCATCATCATCATCGGAACACCTTTAGCATTATCTTCTTCATCATTCACCTCAGTTACCGATCACCCACAGTCACCACCAGCAACCTCCATCACTAACTTCATCATTCGCGTCGCCACGGCCTCCAACCCCGTTACGGTAATCAATATTATATTATCGAACGCTATTTGCAGTCCGGCTCGCGTCCGCCTGTAAACAAGCAATACCTTGTTTGTAAACAGGTGCGGCGCAGCAGCTGGTCATGCAACGGACGCCGACGAAACGGCAAGAGAAGGAGCCTCCTGAAGCACGCACGTCGCTGCACGTAGACCGCGCAGTGGCAGCGGATGAACGCATTGTTGGATCAACCAGTGATGCGGGCGGTTCAGCTTGTCATTCAAAAACGAGTTGTGGAAAGCGGGCCGCGTCAAGCCCGGTGGAAGACGCCCGTAGCAAAGGTATGCGTGTATCGCAATCTGAATGCTCCCCAGCGAGCACGGAGGATGCCAGCGAAACAAAAGAGCAGAGCAATGGCGCAGCAAACGCTACGGTTTAGGTTTCCGTCGACAAACCGATGCCATCAGTAGACCAGGAAGACACAATTTTAATGGGGAAGAATCAAGTCGCGGTGCAGGGAACGCCCATTGAGGAGGGGGACGACGTTGGATGGAGTACGGTGGGAGCTGGCGGTAAAACTATTGTCGCTCCATGTAGTAGTCCCGCAGAAGCGGTTGTGCCGAAGGCCACTGCTAAGGACAGACCGGAAGCTATAATTTTTTCGGCTGAGAAAAATTTATTGGAGATAAACTTTAACGATGCGCTTGCCGGCCACATAAAGGGGAAAGTAGAGGAACCACGGTTTACTCAAAATGGCCAACTCGTTATTGTGGCGGAGGACGAGGAGGACAAGGCTGTGCTGCTAAGTTTGCAGTCCCTCGCTGGAGTGCCGGTCTCATCAAGGTTAAGCGGCTCCCCTTCGTCAGTAAAAGGGAAAATTACTGGAGTTCATCCGTCGCTGAATGACGCGACAATCTCCAGCGCTTTGAGGCCCTACGGCGTGACGGATGCCGTCAGAGTACGGTCTAAGAATATTAGAACGGGCATTGTCATGCCAACTGACAGCGTAATTTTGACCTTTTCGGGCTGCAATTTCCCAGTGGAGGTGCGCCTGGGCCTAAAAACCCACGGAGTTCTCTTGTACCGCGACCCGCAACAATGCTACCAGTGCTACAGCTTTGATCATATCAGACCCGATTGCCCATTGCCATCTCCGCGTTGCCGTCGCTGTGGATCCACTAAACATATCCGGAAAGACTGCACGAATCCTGCGCGCTGCTGCCTCTGCAAGGGTAATCATGAAGTCGGCTACAGTTCTTGTCCACATCGGCTGAATCGCATGGAGCTTCTTAAACGGTCTGCAAAAAGAACTATCCAGCCGCAGGCTGAGGTCGCGCCCGTGAAGTTGTGCGCCCCCGTTGCAGATATTCAACCCGCCGCAACCTTCAGCAAGCGCAGTTTTGCTGCCGTTGTACAAAATGGTTTCAAGGTTAAGACGCATGCGGTCAATGTAGCTTCAGGAACGGTTCTCGGCACCAGGGCTGCGCCTTGCGCTTCGGCTGCTCCCATCGTGGATAAGGTGGATTTGCTAGTTGAGTCAATCGTAAACAATATTATTCCTCGTCTAGTGGAAACGATTGTGGAAAAAATTGGGGCCGTTGTCGAATCTGTCCTGTCGTCACTCCTCCCGGGTCTAGTCACCACTAGAGCAAACGTTTCGGGGGTTACTCCCCAAGTTGAAAGTTCGCTCGTAGGTAAAGACCTTCGCTGCGGGATTGAGGAGGCGATAAGAGCAGCGCTTTCCCCGGTGGCCGTGCAGTCACAGCATGGTACCGAGAAAAAGACACAAAACGACGATGGTTTGCCTAGCAATAGGCAGTCGTCCTCTTCACAGGATCCAAAATGTTAAATAGCCAAGCCGATATCCGCCGTTGGTTCCCTCCGGCACAGGCACAGTCGGCTGCGCCTGCCGCTCACTCCACTTCTAACAACCCGCATCTAGCAAACCAATCCGCTCTGCAGCGTGCGTCTACCGGTTCAGACTTGGGCCGTCTCGTGTTGAAGGTGGCCCAGATAAAGGCGAGTGTCAAGATGTTATCCTGCATCCCACGCAGCTTACGGAATAGTGTTTCTGTTGAGCTGGCGAAAACCATTGACGGTGTCAGTCATTCGGTGACCCGGGAATGTTGGGAAAGGCTACTCACCTTTTCGACGACGGTGTTCAGTATCCCGGCAAAAAAGGAGAAAGGCCGAACACTTACTTCCGTAGTCCGCGAGAACTTGCTTCGCTTTCAGAGGGGTGCGTCTATAACGGATAACCCTCACACGACTAGAAGACATACAAGGACAAACCCCGCTGCAGACTCTGACCGTTGTAGAGCAATAAGCGCACAGGCAAAGCTCGCTCAAGGCGACGTGTCAGCAGCCGCAAGAACGCTGCTTTCAACTGATACGATCGCCCCTCTTGATTCACAAACTCGCCGTAGTTTGCTGGAGAAACACCCCCAACACCCGTCGAACTCGTCGTTTCCGCCGGCACCGACGCCGTCGCCATCAGTATCGGAAATCGTTGTTACGCCGACCGAGATTCGTAACGCCGTCAGGAGATTCCCTAACAGCTCTTCCGGCGGCCCTGACGGCCTACGACCTCGCCATTTGAAAGATCTTATTGGTACCCACGAGGACGACAGCAATCCTCTTCTGCAGGCCCTTGTGCGATTTGTCACCCTAGCGGTTAACGGTCGTTTGCCTGAGTTTATACTTCCGATTTTTTACGGGGCGAATCTCATTGCTTTGCGCAAGAAAGACGGCGGAATTAGGCCGATCGCTGTCGGCTTCACATTACGGCGGCTGGTGGGAAAGATCCTGATCAAGAAATCCTTGCCAAGTATTTTAGAGCTCGTGGCTCCGATGCAGCTTGGCTGCGGAATTAGGGGTGGGGCAGAAGCAGCGGTACACGCTACTAGGGGTTTTCTCGAGGCCCGCTGTGGCCAGGAGGGGGTTTTAGTTAAACTTGACTTTCAAAACGCATTTAACTCAATGCGTCGCGACCATCTGCTGAACGCTGTGAAGTCCAAAATACCGGGGCTTTTTCCAGCCGTTTATCAGATGTACCGATTTCCCACAAATCTCCTCTGGCAGGCAGAAACCATACATTCACGTTGTGGCGTGCAGCAGGGGGACCCTTGCGGTCCAGCACTTTTCTGCATTGGAATCTCCGATCTCCAGGCCAGACTAGTGTCGGAGTTGCGGCCGTGGTATCTCGACGACGCCACCTTAGCCGGCGACAGCTTGACGGTTATTGAGGATATCAAACGAGTCAGAGCATTTGAGGCTGAATCAGGCTTACGCTTAAACGACGATAAGTGTGAGGTATTCTGGCTTTCTCAAGATACGCGCACGAAGTCTTCAACGTTCGTAAGGAAGCAGCTTCCAAACTTTAGAGAGGTAACCGGCGACAGTTTAGAACTACTGGGTGCGCCACTTACGGAAGCGGCGGTAGAGGGTGCCCTCAGGAAAAAGCTCGCAGACACTAACCGATGGTGCCGCCGACTTAAAGTCTTAGACGCGCACCCAGCATTGTATCTATTAAGACACAGTCTCTCAACGCCTCGCTTAATGTACCAACTTCGATGTTCGCCAGCGTTCAGAAGACGCGACCTACTACATTGCTTTGATGAGATACTCCGAGAGACCTTACAATCCCTGCTAAACGTTGATTTAAAGGATCGGTCTTGGACTCAAGCTGCACTTCCCGTTAGTACTGGGGGCCTAGGTGTACGCAGATCGGTCGATATTGCCCTATCTTGCTACCTGGGCTCGTTGTCCGAAGTTAAGAAGCTTGTCGTCGCCATCGGGGCCCCTTCGACTGATAGCTGGATTGCCGACTCAACGCAGGCAGCACTCGCTAACTTTCGCGACCAGTGGGATTCAGTGCCGGAGCACATAGCGCAAGGATCTCTGGATCGAATCGTGGTATCTCGGCTCCAACGCGACCTAGAAAATCAGGTTCCCGACAGCTCAGGGAAGGCCCGTCTGAAAGCGTGCTTTGATCAAGTCAGTGGCAAGTGGCTTCAAGCCCTCCCCTCGCCGCAGCTGGGAACGATGGTGGACAACAACACACTCCGCATCGTTTCCGGCTTACGGCTTGGGGAGGTCGTTTGCGCACCCCACCCATGCAGTCTATGCAGAGCACCGGTAAGTGCCACGGGTGAACACGCCTTGTCGTGTCGCTATAGCGCTGGGCGCCACTCACGTCATTTCGCCATCAACGACGTTATCTTCCGTGCTCTTCACTCGGCCCACATTCCGGCAGTGAAGGAGCCTGTCGGTCTTAGTCAGAATAGTCGGCTGAGGCCAGACGGAAAAACTCTTACCCCCTGGGCTCGTGGTCGTCTTCTCGTGTGGGATGTTACAGTGTCATGTACGCTGGCCAAAAGCTACGTTCAGAACACGAGCCGGGAGGTGGGCGCATGCGCCCGGCTCGCAGAGAACCGAAAAGTAACGAAATACCAGGAACTAGCATCGCAATTTATAGTTCAGCCGATTGCCATAGAGACCTTTGGACCGATCGGACCGGAGTCTATGAAGTTTATTAAGGAACTGGGCCGGAAAGTCATCGCTGCAACTCAGGACCCCCGAGCTAGCGAATACCTGTTGCAGCGCATATCGATCGAGGTTCAACGCGGCAACGCCGCGGCCGTGGAAGGGTCTCTTCCGTCAGCCGCAGGGCTTCCGGAGATCCCGTAGAAACTGTTTTATTCCCCATAATTGTATGCCTATGACAATAAACTGAGTTTTTGTTCGTAACCTTTCTGTCGACCTTCAAAAAAAAAAATGCAATAGAACATTCTAGAATTTACAAGACGGCCACCTCCCGCCAGCCGGACGAACCTACACTCTAAGTAAAACAGATTGTGAATCTCATATAATTACTGTAATGCATAATAATAATAAGAGCAAACACTATTGATTACGCATGTTAAGGATGATGGATATGTAAGCGACACAGAACTTTGCAATTGTTATGATAAAATGTATTAATGAATCAATTAATGAGAGAACCCGGGAGCGGCGGTGGGAGCGCGTGTCTGCATGCATCTTCAAGTCGGTACGAATATAACGGGACGGCACAGAGAAGAGACCCGAGAACAAATCGAGGAGAGACTCGAGGAAAAGTCGAGAGTTGGAACGTTCAAGTGACAGCCTCTTCGAACGAGCGGCAGTTTCACGCGCTCCCGCCAAACTCTCGAGGTTAACAAGTTTACAGACGTTATCGTGTCGTTCTTTTTGTGAGCGAAACCTCAGCGCGTTCCACTGTGTAGCCCTCATCCTGACAGTCGAGCACGGTGCGTGACACTCACCCTTCTTCGACACTCGCTAGCCTATATGCTGCCCACAATTTAGAATGAACTACCATAGACGTTTTGAAATGCAGGCCGGACCGTTGTTGCACCGCCAGCAGTAATCTATATACCCTCTACCACCTACCTGTTTGTACGGAATCCGTGTCGCTTTCTCAGCTTCAGCGAGAATGCTCATAATTCATTTTACCATGGGTATTATATATATCATGTTCGTATTTACATACCCAAACGGGGTGCATTTCAAATAAATAAATATGTTTTCTTTGTTTTGCTCTCTAACATGGTGCTAGAGACAGTCGAGCCCCTCGAGCACGATATGCTTTAAGATCGCGGCTAACGTAACCTGCTAACGTCCATCGTTTCGATCGGGATCTGAGGCATATTGCTTGTTGGCTTAAACTTCGTGCATACTAGTTGCATTCATAGCAAGGTCAGCTAGGTTGCAACTGATCTTTCAGCCTTTTGATGGTGAGGCCTAAAGTTGCCAGACATCTCCTGTGGAGTATCATAGCAACTGCGGTAGACAGCATACTGCTAGCCGTGATACGTATATAATGAAACATACATAACGAGCTGAAAGAATGGTCGTCACAGGCTGGACAGAACCCATATATCTGTAGGTTATGTTAGGTTATCAAGCAGCACCCTGAATGGGTTTGCCGCTATGTCCGACTCAACCATAGGTTATTCTCATATACGTAGAAAAAAAGGTGCTAAATTCGACACAGCAGTGGCGGCAGCAAAGTGTTTTTGCCACTGAGCTGACCATTGTGGATTTGAATCGCGTTTTGTGAGCCGGCTCGTGGCTGTATGTGTTACAGAGAGCCCTGTCGCACCCCTTGCCTTGCTCCCAGCCGGATTCAAACTGGCAGCAAAATAGGGCACAAAGTGGAGAGAAACTCAAAACTCTGGATGAGCGTTCGAACGAGGAGCGATTTATGGGGGGCTCGCAGTACAACGGTCCAATGGGCGATGGCCAGCCGTTGTTATTCTTATCGTTGTTGTTGTTGTTGAAGCTGACTACCGATCGCCAGTGGGCGGTGGCCAGAAGAGTAGCGACATGTAAGCCTTCTCGGAGTTGAAGAGCTTTGCATATGAATGAATGGCGGGATACACGGCAATTGTAACGGGCAACAGCGCATCGGTAGCTCAGCGCCACCATATTACTGCCGCCGCCGCTACCTTCGGCATAGACGCAACGTTGGGAACACCTGCACACCACGTTCAGATACAGACACAGAAACACATACACCAAATAATATATATATATAAGCAGTTTTCTTCGTTCAGCCCTTTATACAGTAGCAGGAGCCACACACGGGGCTATCCCACATGCCTTCTCGCGTAGCGTCGCGTGTAATTCTTACCCGACTCGCTTGACGAATCACGTCCGGTGTCCAGCTTCGGCGACACGTTCGAGACCTGAGCAAATTCCCCTGCAAAACTTTACCACCGACTAGTTGAGTACGAACGAATAAGCATACCGAGTAGAACCCCAGTAGTGTACCCAGTAGAAGTGTGATACGGTACGTGAAAGATTTTCACATCTCAAATCTCAGCTAAAGTTACCGCCATCTCTTGTCATTTTATAAAGTGTGTTGCAACTCATGTTTTTTTGTGATAATTTCGGCTTGGTTTATTTGAATGGCTTGAAATTTTAAGCGCATGATGTACATGACGAAACACGACTATAGTGTTGATTTCATTGCAATCTCAAAATCGGTTCATACAAAAAATAAAAAAGTGTGAAAAAACAGTGTTGCAAAATATTAGCAACAATAGCGCCTTACAGCGTATTCGATTCTTAGCAGGGCTGTATGACTCATTTGAAACTACATATTTTATTCTAGAAACGGGTTTTTCGTCCCTTCTTCTGAATCAAATCGTAAACTCGGTCTTTCATGGAGTTAATGAGCTGTTGTAAGTACGAAAGTGGAATATTAGTCCATGCTTGCTGGACAGCTTCTTTGAGGTCCGACAAATGATTATATTGTCGACCATTTGCGTAAATCTGCTTTACCAAATGTCCCCAAAGATTTTCAATAGGATTCAGGTCTGGACTTAATGCCGGCCAGTCAAAAAGTGGCACTCCTTGTTCTTGAAAAAAGGCTATAGTGCTAGCCGAGGTACGAAACGTGGCGTTGTCTTGTTGAAAAACTGCGTCAGGTCCCCCAATTCTTCTGAAGTGGGCTTCTAACTGGGAACCGACAATGCGTTGGTACATGTCAGAATTGTTTCGGCCCACAATCTCGACTAGATCAGACTTCCCATTATATCCAAACGCGCCCCAATATTTCACAGAGCCACCACCGGCCACACGTTTCGAGAACCATTTAGGTTCCTTCCGTAAGTCGTGCCAATAGTACTGACAGCCGTCAGGGCCATCGAGATTAAATTTCTTTTCATCCGAGAAGACGATGTTTTTCCACTCGTTATCCCAAGTTTGGTATCTATGCGAAAATTCACGCCGTGCGACAATGTGCTTCGGTTGCAGTCGCGGCATAAGCTTCCTTTTCGCGTATCGCACGTTTTGTCAGAACTTAACACTCGGTACACTGAGGATCGGTGCACTGGCACTCCCAAAGTAGTCCTAATCCTGGAAGAAGACATTTGGTCAGGAGTAACCAACTGTATGATCCTTCGCCGATCTCGAATAGTCAAAACTGGCTTACGCCCACTGTTAGATCTGCACCTTTGGTTCACTCCAGGGTGTAAGAACCTGCTGATGATGCTCTTATGCCGTCCTAATCTGGTTGCTATAGCAGTTACTGTATGACCGAGCTCAGCATATGCCTCAATTCTTGTCTTTTCGTTATCCGAAAGATCCTTTGTACGACCCATGGTTTAAACATAAGATTCGTCGTTAGTTCGGAACAACGACTAAGCTGTAGAATATTTTGCAGCTATATAACGATTGATTTAGCTAGACAATATTCCTGACATTTGATCCCTGGGATCGAATATCAGCTGTAGTATCGACTATCCTTTACAAACAAGAGCTGTGTTGTTAGCATGTTATTGTTGCTAATATTTTGCAACACTGTTTTTTCACACTTTTTTATTTTTTGTATGAACCGATTTTGAGATTGCAATAAAATCAACACTATAGTCATGTTTCGTCATGTACATCAGCATGAGCTTAAAATTTCAAGCCATTCAAATAAACCAAGCCGAAATTATCGCAAAAAAACATGAGTTGCTAATTTTTTGCAACACACTTTATGTCATCTCTTGTCATATATATATATATATATATATATATATAAAGACAAAGCCTAGCAGTGCAACTAATCGAAGTTATTGCCTCTTCCCTTCGTGTTCTTTGCCCTGATGAGAGTTATTATTCATGCATTTCTCATAAACATTCGCCACTTGTCTGCAACGAAAATTAGTGCAGTTTCTACATTTTCGTCGACCATTCGAATTGTTGTACTTGGTATTTTTCTATATCTAAGTCTATAACTTGAGAAATCGCATTACAGTGCTGCGTTTGAGAAATTAAACAAACTCAAACACAAACAAACACAATATATATATATATATATATATATATATATTAGAAAACGCCTTTACTTGAGGGTAATATTAGGTGATTATAAACGCATACTTTAGGATTCACGAACGTAAAGCTCTTAAAGCATGAATGTCTTGGTTGTCAGGGGAATGGTGACACTTTGAACATTACCAAGACTTGGATGCCCCTACTACACACTATGCACACCTGCATTCACCCTCTTATAAACCTCGTAAAAATGCCCGTACACGGGCATTAGTCTTACGGAATAATAGAGTCATGGTCATCGCACATGTTATCAAAGAAACGAACTTAAAGAAATCGAGAAATCGGGGTCACAAGCAGCCCATGGTTCTAAACTCTACAAATGTCCCTTCTGTAGTCTTAGCTAATATCATGCTCACCCAAACTGCAAAACTTAGCATATATAGATAGTACATTTGAACTGTCATTTTATGTATTTTCTCACATACAGAACAAATATTATATATGTATATCAAGTAGGGTGTTTGCAAAGTAGTCTGAGAGCATTCTAGTAAAATAAAAACAAGAGATTTAAAATTATACATAAATTATACTTTTTTGTTTTAATGCATATATAATGCTCTTTCTAGCGAAAACAATATCGGAGGAGTGTTTTTGGTTTTTACAAGTTGTAAACAGTTTTACATAAATCAGGGTCATTTATATTAATGGACGCTTCGCTCGCCGGCTGTGTGGCTTGTGGTAATATCTTGATAAAGCCGGAATTCACTTTATGTTGTCTATTTGTTCCAAATTAGGCCTAACACATAATGAGAGTCAATTTATTCTATAATTGAACGTGCTCTCCGCGGTCTTCCACGGTTTGGCACATCACGTTCTAAAGCTGTTTTGTGAAACTTTTGCACAATTTCAAAAATGACGTTCTCACATGGCCAGTTATGTCGATGCACGAAAGCTCGCCAGCATGCCCGTGCAGAGTTCTCGTACCATGATAAATATTTACAATATCTACATGTTTGTCCGCTGATAACGCTTTAGCTTGGAGTTGGAAGGCCTACCCTGTTCGTTTGCGAAGACAGCAGATCGCGGAGAAGACAGAGGTGAGCACCGGAGCTTTTGCGTTTAAGTAATGCTAGTTAATTATTTGGATACCTTTAATTATTGCACAAAGAATGGGCTGATGCACCGGAGCGTCCGGTGCACAAGCCCATTTTTTTCTTATGAAGAGGTGGTTGACGGGCGGAAATGTTAATCACTTTCTGACGTAGATCATAACCGGCCCTGGCGACTTCCAAGCATATCTGTTTAGGATAGAAAAAGCCCCCTCGGACACATGCGTACACTGTGACCTAGGCGTCGAAAATGACAAGGCAACTCATACGCTATTGGTCTGCTCAGTCTTTTCGCAAGTCAGAGTAGACGTTAGAACGAAAGTGGTGGAAAGATTGAAGTTGGGCGCAGATCCAAGCTATACGAACCGTCCGGACCTGCCTACTCAGGGGATTGCACAAGTTGTGCAATTCATCTGTAAATGCACCTCCAGCTGAAATACAGGAGTTTTAGTGGCACAAGAGGTACTGGTTAGAAACGCTCAGGAGAGACAGATTTCGACAATACTTCTAGAAGAACCTTTTCGCAAATAGAAAGACACAGTGTGGCGGTTATGGGGACAAGCCCTGGGATGCCCTTGACTAACTGATTCGAAGGGCACTCACCACTGAGCCTGAGAAACACTATATATCGGAATATATAATACATGCTTGTAGGCGCACAAAATTCAAAACGCAAGACCGACTGACTGGCCACCGCTAATTTCGGCCGCCAAATATTGGCGAAGCTGGCCGTCTTCTGCTGCCTCCCCTTACCCTTCCGATTAGCCGTTGGCGTTACATAGTAGTATTAGTAGCAGGAATAGTCATGCGTTATGCGCAACGAATTGCACCGCGGCTGACCAAAACTCCTAAATATCGTTCACTATTTTCCTCTCGCTTTCTCTCTAAATGTGTCCGCCGATTTCAGCCAGAGACAAACGAGTCTCCACCGCAGCGACTTCCTCGTTCTCGAGCAAAACCAGTCGAGCTAATGACCGGATGTGGTCAGCTCGGTCCACGCAACCCGCGCGAACGGTAGCGACACTTCCGCCTTTGAAATCAACCGCAAATGCCAACTTTGCCACCCGTGCATTTAGCAGTGTGTGGGGGGAACGGCGTTTTCCCAATCTTCCCATACGCTCGCCTGCCCCAGCCTTACTGACTGCTCATTCCATCGCTTTGAATATTCCCATCTTTCATCTTCAAAGTTGCTTCGTCGAGCTCGGGCCAGTCAAGTTAAGGTGAGAAGGTCTTTCTGTGTTTTCTCTCTCTCTCTCCAACGCGTTTTCTCTAGTCTTGCGCTTTCCCTCAACCTCTCTTTCTTGCTCTCTGTATTTC
>QVRM01002116.1:282500-292873 GCA_003439945.1 Dermanyssus gallinae | reverse complement strand
GGTGTGTGGCTATTGCCTCGACGTCCATTTTCTGGAAATTGATCCTGCTGAGCAGTTGGACCGCCTCGGTAACATCGACCTTTATAATGTTACGTATATTTACCACACGAACGGTATATGTAAGTACGGCAGTATATATATATATATATATATATATATATATATATATACATATAATGTTACGTATATTTACCACAGGAACGATATATGTAAGTACGGGAGTATATATATATATATATATATATATATAATGTTACGTATACTTACCACAGGAACGATGTATGTACGGGAGCAGGATTCAGGTGGCTCGCCCAGGTGATGCGAGGAATAATCGTGCAGGAAAGCGATGTTTCACACAGTAGTTAACCTGATTGTCCCACATTATACGTATGTATTATTTAGATATCGAAAGCTGCATCACTGCATATTGCCGCAATGGCCCCGCCAATATTACTGTTATTATATCAGCTGCTGTTGTTTTTTAAATAAGTTTTTTTTTAGTGTTATTGTACTTAAGTCTGTTTTGTCCGCTATTCGTTGGGTCACTTCCATTGTTTGTACCAAAGTCATCCTCTACTAACAACCACGATCAACAACGCGATCTTGCCCGCCTCTTCTCGATATGATCTCATTTCTGTTTATACGCCGATAGATCGGTAGCAGCCCCAGAGCTATAGAAATCATGTCGCCTAACATGGGTGCTCGCCGGCCGCCTTAAACTGAAACAATAAAATAGAGAAACACACAACATGACAATAACGGCAAACAACAACAACAACAACAACAACAACAAGAATGACAGCGACAACAATAACTGTCTGGACGAGAGATCGCTGTGTTGGCCCTTTCTGCAGCGCCTTCTGGTGACCACTCGTTGAGTGGCGAACAAAGCCGCACCAACAACAATAATAGCTACAGCAACAACAGCAACAATAACGACAGCAACAGCAACTACAATAAAGACAGCAAACACAGCAACAGCAACAACAATAAAGACAGCAAACACAGCAACCACAACAACAACAACAACAACAATGGCAACAAACAACAACAACAACAACAACAGCAACAACAACAACAACAACAACAACAACAACAACAACAACAACAACAACAACAACAACAACAACGACAACAACAACAACAACAACAACAACAACAACAACAACAACAACAACAACAACAACAACAACAACAACAACAACAACAACAACAACGACGACATCGAGTGCTCGCTTTCAGTAGAAAGACGAGCAAAAGTAGCAGCCTCCCTGCCACGGCTGAAAAACAGTAACCGCACCAGTAACAGTAACGGCAAGAAACAACACCGACATGGAACACCGGAAGCGTTCAACGCAGAGATACCGAAGGGGAGAGAGCATAGCAATGAATGTAAACCACGAAACGACGACGACGACGACGACAACAACAACAAAAATAATCATCGTGTGAACAATAACAACTCCACCTACGACCACCACGACAATGAAAACATCGGCAAGTAACAGTTAGTAATGGGCTCACTCTCGCTTTAGCAGCCGACCGACCGAACTGAAGACGTGAGCAGCAGAAGTCGGACAATTGATTACTACGCATCTTAACAACAACAACAACAACAACAACAACAACAACAACAACAACAACAACAACAACAACAACAACAACAACAACACAACAACAACAACAACAACAACAACAACAACAACAACAACAACAACAACAACAACAACAGAATCAAATATCAACAAAAACAATCATAGCAACTACAGCAGTAGCGACATGGAACAAAGGAACGACAAGAGTGGACACAACAACAACTAAAACAACAACAACAACAACAACAACAACAGCAACAAAAAGAACGACGACAATGACGGCAACAACAACAACTACACTTAAAGTCCCCGACAGACAGCTTAACTAAGAACACTTACGACGCAATGGCAACAACAGCAATTCTATTTAGACGTCCATGATGATGCCAATGATGGGAGGAGACATCGGCGTCGATCGATGACGATGATGATGATGATGATTGGCGGCAGCGGTGGTGGCAATAATAACAACGGCGACGAAGAAGAAGATGGCAAAAAGCTAAGACGCACATATTGATAACCACCGTCATTATTGGCTTACAACAACAGCAGCAACAGTAGCGGCAGCATTAGCAGCAGTAAGCAATAACCGTTTCAGCTTTAGTAGCAAAAGCAGTACGGCAAACGGCCGCGCACGATAGAGGAGAGCATGATCCGAAAAGCTGAATACTCCGTCGGCGCTGTTTCCTTTCTCCCACCCCCCGCGCCCATTTTCCCCAGCAGGACCGCTTTGGTTGTGGCACCTGCCTGCCGTACGACTAAAGCAGGACAGGGACGGGGTGGCACGTGATGAAACTCGAATTTCTCCCGATAGCATTCGGGTTTGCCTTAAAGCCATGAATGATGCTTGCTTTCTTCCCTCCTTCCTTCCTTCTCAAATTTGCCAATTTGGGTTAAAGTCATTCTGAGCAAACGATACGCTACTGTGCCGTCAGCTAAGTCCAGCTAACCCTCGGCTAACAACAAAACTAGCGCACGCTAAGCCGGTCACTTTGACGGTAACAAAGCAAATTACTGCCCATCGAGCGGGAAGAATGGGCTCACTGTAGCAAGGTGGTTCGCAGACCAAATGATATAGTTTCGTTGACGTTTGTACTGCCGCTGTTTTTTTGTTGGTGTTGTTGTTGTTGTTGAACTAAAGGCCAGCATGTAACGTAAACTAATGTAGTTGAGCTTAATATAAGTGGAAAATTGCAAACAAAATTTTGTTCCCCATATACAACGTGAAAAACCAACAAACTTTAGCACATTACCGATCGTGCAATTCGTTTGTAATGCGATTATATCTGTATTCGGGTTTTTTAATATCGTACATGCTTGTGTTTTTTTTTTGCATTGGTTAAAGATCTTGGACTATTTTTCGAACGCTTTATATATATATATATATATATATATATATAGCGTTTCCCTAGTGTATCAATGCGCTTACTTTCAACACGCACGTTCTACCGTAACGTGTTTCATCTACACGTGTTTGCGTGTCCTTGGCAAGCCGGTTAAACATAACAGTTTCGTCTACTCGTATATATGTACAAGGGGCGATTGTTAACGGCGTTGTTGTTGTTGTGGTTAAATGAAAATGTGCAAACGTCGTAACAACCAAACCAGTTGAAATCTGAACATGTCGCCTCGGCGGAGCATCTGGTGAGACATCTGGTGACGCGAATGGAGTGTAATGCAAATATTGGTAGCGACGATATAAGCCGGCATTGGAACAGTGTGGATCACTGTGCACTACAAGTTGCATTACCGGAAGCTGTACGCTTTTTTTTGGGTTCCAATAAAGCTTAGCGAACGGCAAAATAAACTGCGTCTGGGGCAAGCACTTCAACAACACGGACAACGTGATGCTCGCCATCTTTTTTGATGTCCGGGGTCCGATACATAGAGAATTCGTCGAGCCCGCAAGAACCGTGTTCTGCGAGACACTTCTAAGGCGCCTACGCAATTCCATCAAGAGTAAACGGCTTGGGCTTTACGGAGCAAGTGATTTTGCTTCATAGTAACACGCGTGCCCAAGTGTCTAGGGTGAGACAAAGTGTACTGGCCAAGTTTAATTGGGAACAGCGTGAGCATCTGCGCAACAGCCTGGACGGCCCTGCGACTTCTATCCGTTTAGCTCGCTAAAACACATCTCCATTCCGACGACAAATTGACAAACGCAGTAAAGGGCTGTTTTCTTTATTTGTCACAGTCGCAGGAATTCCTAGAACAGGGAATCCTTCGGCTCGTGGAACATTGGGATAGTTGTGCTCAGGCCTCAGGTGATTATATTGGGATAAAGACTTCAGTTATACCCACAGTGTTGTTACGTACATTTTTATTTGAACACCCCTAATGTATATATATATATATATATGTTGTCGTGTACACTAAACAATGTACGTGGTATTTGGTAAGCGACGTCGGCGTTGGTGCTGCCCGTTCATTGCCGACTCTAAACGACCCACAACAACGATGCTAATACGTAATCATTACCGAATTCGGCCATGGTCACGTATCGAGTAAATAACAGCATAAATAAACCAACCCGGTACGTCTCCAACGAAAGAACTAACAACAACAGCAACAACAACAACAACAACAACAACAACAACAACAACAACAACAACAGCAGCAGCAACAACAACAGTAGAAGAAGAAGACGACGAAGCACAAAACAATAGAAAACAGGTAAATGACCTCATACCGCCCCGCACAATGTATCCGTCGCACAGTCAACTTAAGTAGATCTTTCTACTTTTCGATCTGGACTCTCAGACTTTCAGCAGTCAGTAAGTCACTTGTTGGACATCGCCGCTGAACGGCCCAATAGTCCACCATGAAGGGGAATCACCGCGCGGCTGACATCCAGGGTTGGTTACCTTATACGACAGTTACTAATTGATTGTTAGTTATTTAGTTATCACAACCTTATTACTACTGTCACTACAGCAACGGAAGCCCTATGGCCAGCTGCGATTATCATTTCTACGAGAATCGGGTAGACCATGCCGGACAATGTCGACAAAAATCGGAACATTTATTTGTGCTATTTCTATGGGAGTCAAGGCATTTACTAGAATAATTCCTAAGAACATCGGGACGTTTATTAGTACCATTCTACGGGGATCGGGACATTTTGAAGTACCGTTTCTACAAGAATCGGAACACGTAGCAGTACCATTTTTACGAAGATCGGAACGAAGACGTTTACTTGTAGCACTTCTACGGGGATCGAGAACGTTTCGTAGTACCATTTCTAGGAGGTTTCTATTTAATATTATCCCTACGACTATTGGTACATGTGTGGCACTATGTACCCTACTGCTACTACGGCCACTCCACCTACCGAGACAAAATGAGCCGATACCAAGTGTTTGGGCCATCCTGGTGATGTTGAGGCGGATAAGGAAGGTGATGATGATAATGCTTATGGCTTGAGCGGCGGCAACGGTCAAACTGCCCCCACTGACATGGCGTCACGGAGGAGAAGACACACACATAACGGAGACGTGCCGACGAATAAATCACACGCTCGGCGCAAGTGATACGGTCGCCACAGATCCACCCCCTCCCTACTACAACAACAACAGCAATAACAACAGGTACAACAACAGCAACAACAGCTACAACAACAGCAACATCTACAACAACAACGGCAGCAATAAAAAATCAACAGCGACAACAACAGCAGCAACAGCAAGCTACTGGTAGGGTATGTGCTACTTGCAGGGTGTGAGGATCAATAAATGAATCAATCATCTTGACTAGTAGCAATCTCCAAACAAGCGGGAGCAATCTTGCTCAATCATCTCGGCCACGTCGGCGACGCCCTTCACATTGGTCTTGCTCTTGTTGTTGTTGCTCCGGTGACCTCCGGTTCGACTTTTTCCTCGTCTTCGTGATCGTGATCATCATCACAGGTGTCGCCAAGGGTACACGTGCCCAAGCTTACGCAGTGGCCAATATTTCACTAGTTGCTATTGTAGATGCAGTTGTTGTTGTGGCTCCTGCTGTTGCTGTTATTGTTGTTGTTGCTGTTCCTGTCGCTGCTATAGCGATCTCTATGTCGGTGATCTTTTCGGGCCTTCTTTCTCTTCCTCTGGTTGGTGCCACACCACCATGTCAAATACTATTGTGTATTAGTTCTAGTACAGCTAATATAACTTCTGCTGACGTTTTCCCCCTTTATCAAACGTTCCCAAGGCCAGTGATGGGTTCACGACATAGGCGACTATGAAGATGATCACGCTGCCGCCGCCGCTGCCATGCTACTATCGCCCATGTTGATAACCCTACGATACACGAGACAAACAACCACGAAAACAAAAATGACAGAGAATTAGCGAGCGACACAAACTCACGGACACCGACACGCATCAAAGGTCCAAATTGCTGCTTGCCAGGTGAGTCGACACCGTGGCACCGACCTTTGCCCAGTAGCAAACCACCACTCTAGATGCCTCCGCCTCTACACATCCTCTATACACAGCGCCGGGGATCTACTCGAGGGGGATTAAGAACGGGTCGACCGGTTCCTTCTTCATGTCCGTGTGCCGGATTGTTTACCTACCTGTCCGGCCACTCACCCGGCCGGGGCGGGGCGACGGGGCACGCAAAACGTGACTGAATCGTGACTGAACTTGATTTGGCCATCTTTAGTTCGTGCATTCGTTGGGGCCAGCTTTCACACTGCGTGTATGCTCGTGTGGAGATACGCATGTACGTATGTAGATGTACACGTGTTAATATGGATTCATGGATACGTGCCATGTATATATATTTACGTTTACGCATGTCTGTATCTAGCCGCGTATATATAAATATATATATATATATATATATATATATATTTATATTGTCGAGTCAATCAATGAGTGGTGTGTCTGTTTCACAAATGATTCCCATGCCATTTTAATAACTGTAATTTTTTTTTTTTTTTTTTTTTTGTTATAAACTTTGACATAATAGTTCTCGAATCGACGTTAAAGTAACACTAAACATGTTTTGACACACTGTTAGGCTGTTTGCATTCAAGCAACGTGTCACAGTCAATTTCTGAAATTCACTGATTTTCACTACACCAGTAGAGAACTATCTAAATGGTAGATAGATTCATATACTGTAAAACGGGGAGGCGGGGACGAGGTTTCATTTTAGAGCCGCCGCTACGTGTTTGCCTAATTTTTTTTTTTCTCAATTTTTTTTTTTTTTTTTTTTCATTCTTCGTCTCGTATCCTCTGTTCCGTTAGTGGCGGTGCAATTTACACCCATGTTCTCTCTCTCTCTCTCTCTCTGGCTATCTCTCTCTCTTTCGCCATATATCTGTGCCGTTCCCTCGATATATCTCGAAATGGCCCGGAACAATGGCTATCGGCTATTGGCCAAAAGTCACACATCATCGCCATCATCAGCGTCATTACTGTATGTATTCTTAATGCCGGTCACGTTGGCAGGGGTGTCGCCGCTCGAATCAGGGACTGATGAAGCTTCTTCTAAATAATTACACGATGGATTTCACGTCGTCATCGTCGTCGTTGTTGTCAGAGGTCGACATCGTCATACTAATGATGACCGTCGACGGCGGCGTTAATGGTCGAATCATAAATTGCCGTCGGCAAGTAATTAATTAATGAATTAATCGCTAATTCACACGCCTCTGCGGCTGCTGCTGCTACTGCTGACGGATCGAGTGAACAGCGTGGCTCGGACCACACCGCCGGTACCACTGAACCACTGAAGCCACCCTATATAGCGTGCAATGACGGGTCGGGGCGACTTTATGCCGAGTTGGCTCTCACCCTCAACCCTAACGTGTGTTTGTCTCAACCGTCGACAAATCGTCTGTGTATCGAGAGTTCCGCTGCTCGGATTAATAATTCCTCATTAGTATTCTATACATAGTATACTACTGGCGCATCTTCATCGTGGCCTTTGTGTGGGTGCGGCCGAGAGCGTGCGACTGCTGTTGTTGATGCGTGGCACCGCCAGGCGAACGTGCGCCAAAATAAGCATCAGAAACAGCCCCCCCATTGTGTAGAATAGAAATAGTGTAGTAAATGGACCACCGCAAATTTCGTGCTTGCGATTTACTCTAAGATTAGGAGCACTACAGTACACTACTACCTGCCTTAGGGTGTTTTGTCTTTTTTTTGGTGCGCGGTGGGGTTGAATTCGCTTGGGCTGCTTAATGTGCCGTGCGCTATGTCGCTATATTAATATATATTTGACGCTATGTCAGCGTGGCCACGTATTCTATATGTTGAACGTGAGAGAGAAACGACCAGGAACATGTGCAATAGTCGAGAATCGTCGAAAACATTGAGCATACGCTGTTTATCCACATTGCATATTCCTCACATTCAGTGAGCGAGGATCGATTGCTCCGCGGTATAGGATAGGAGGCCGCCGCGGCTGTCATGGCGGCGGGCAGGCGTATCGTGCCTCGTGAAACCCAGGTTCTCGCCTATTCTGAAGATATGTGTGGTTGCAGGAATCGCGTCAAATAACGAACGTAGTTTCGTCAACATTCGTACTGATCTCGGGCCTCCAACTCGGGCCGCAGATGTCGGCAAAGGTTAGGTTCTCTTCAGACCTGCGACCAAGCATGTCAGCGCAAACAATAATGTTGTTTCCATCATCACCGATCCACAGTTGTCCACAGTTGTCCACATTGAAATGTTGCGGTTCTGTTGCTGTCGCGTCTGCTATTTTGGCTCCTAAAAATGCTCGGAGTAAAAGTACATGTCGTCGTACGCACAATTCTGAGAAAACTTAGGCTAAGGTAATCAGGCGACAGGTGGATCCGAGAGCATTCAGCCACCGTTGGGGTCATATTAGTTGTGGCTCGGGCAGGAGTCTCTAGGTTAGTATCGCTACCAGTAGATCACACAGTAGAAGTAAGACAGTGAAAATGTGAGAACTACGCTAGAGATAAAACTTTTCCATTCGGTATCGTTGCGACCGATCTCTCGTTCTCATACGTCTGTAAGTGTAGCCGTCTTTCCGGCCCTCTTAGCGAAGCCGCTACCACATCGTACCGTATAGCTGTGAATAGACTGATAGTATATATATATATATATATATTTATATTTACATACACTCTCTTATTAACGACACTGCAGTGTTCTGAAACCCCTTATGTGTCTAATGTATGGGTGCATGCACACCCATATATATATATATATTTCTCCGTATCATGCTTGTAGCTCATTGTCAAGTCACTATGATACGACACCAGGGCGATAAGGCGGTAACGTAAACCCTGTTGTCGTGGAACCGCGCTTGTACCGAACATAGCAAATGAGATAAAGAACAAAGACAAAAAATAAGCCAACAGACAAGCACAACGCACGAAAATCCAAGAGTCGCCATAATTTAGGAAGAAGAACGCTTGAAGAATGAGCCCGTTTCACAAGTGGATTGGGAGTGACCAAAAGGATAAACATTCAGACGAAGCTACCGCCTGTTCACCGATGCTATGCTAACACGGTTGCAGGCCCTATAATTGCTGTGCCCGTTGCTACAGCATCAGTCCGATAACAGTCTATCATAAGTACAGACGCATTGGAAACTTCGACAAAAAGCAGGACACACTTTTAGTGATCACAATCGTTCTATAATAATAATAATAATAATTATTATTATTATTATTATTATTATTATTATTATTTTTTTTTACAGTATATGAAATTTATTCTTTCACATTAAACGACCTTTTTATGTTAGCACTTTGGAGTGAACAATTGTCTCCGCGTAACGTGTGGTTACGGGTTATCTAACCCTGGATTAGCCCAGTTCAACAATGTGCCCCGAACAGATGCTGCGTTTCCTCGTTGGATGTCAAGCGACAGTCTCTGACGCAAAAATTCGGATGCTCTTGAGATTATTATTATTATTATTATTAACAGCCTGTTGTAATCAAAGTAATTTTTTACGATGGTCGAATTCTCGCCAACTAACTCTGCAGGTAGAGTTTACGTCGCCGGAGACTATGTGATCCACTTTTTGTTGTTTAGAACGCTGTTTTTTTGTAGTGCTAATAGCATATGTCCTGCTCTTTTCGTTATTAGCTCTCCGGACTTTGATATTGTTATTATGTTGTTGTTGTTGTTGTTGCTTATGCTGCTGCTGTTATCCTTCCTGTTGTTCCTGTTTGTCAAATCCTCACAGCTAGTGCGACATTTACAGCTTCTTCTGCCTGCTTCGTGACCGTGCGCGGTGTTGCTTTTCTCCCCTATAATGTGTTATCTTTATCACCTAGCTGGTGTTGTTGACTGGTTTAAAAAGGAAATCGTGAGCACGGAGTACTTCCTGGCTCGTACTAACCTGGCTATGTTCCGAACGGAAACCAAGAAAAGGTTGCAGAATATCACAGTTAAATATCCGATTCTAGGCCTTGCACTATATCATTATTGTTGTTGTTGCTACTGCTGTTGTTGTTGCTACTGCTGTTGTTGCTACTGCTGTTGTTGTTGCTACTGCTGTTGTTGTTGTTGCTGTTACTGTTGTTGTTGCTGCTGTTGTTGCTACTGTTGTTGTTGCTGCTGCTGTTGTTGTTGCAGCTGTTGATGGTGTTGTTGTTGGTTTTGTTGTTGTTGTTGTTGCTGCTGTTTGTGTTGTTGTTGTTGTTGTTGTTGTAACTGCAGCCGCTGTTATTGTTGGTGTTGCGATTGCTTTGTGGTCGTACTCTTTCTATTAACTCTGTCAGCAGTAGTGGTGATTACTTTTGGCGGTCGACGCTATGGTCACAGCTTATCCGTTTTCTTCCGTCCGAAATCGGGCAGTAAAGCTGAC
>QVRM01002116.1:235000-277500 GCA_003439945.1 Dermanyssus gallinae | reverse complement strand
TTAGGAGATAGTCGTTGTGTAACTTCTGTGACACTATGTCGTTTCGACCCTATCACCGATCCTACACACACACAACCACATTTCATCGATTCGTATCCCCTATATTGCCGTATAAGCTTTAGCCCTACACAGCAGGCTCTTCTATCAGTATCTCCCTAACGCCATAACGGATTGTTGACCTCGGACCTGAGAGCATTCAGTTACACTTTGCAGTAGCGAGTTTTCTTGTTTCAAGGCCCAGCTACTGCCCACACATTGGTACGGCCTCCCCTCTGCAAAGAACCTGTTGCGGTCACGTAATTTCGTAGTATTTCTTACGTTACAGCTCAAGGTGAAACCACACGCTACCGGTGTTCCGCTTCGCACAACAGGCGCCAATCAAGCGGATGGATGACTAGGAATGTCCCATGGCTGGGGGTGATTGAAGAAGCGAAGAACGTCAAAAACTCGCAAAAGGTCTCGCATCAATAATGAGAAAAATCGCGCCGCACCTCAATGTCGGCAATAATGCCAAAAACAGCGAGTCCTCTTTGTGCAAATCTCGCCAGTACTACCCAAGAAGAAGTACTTTGGCGATTCGGTTCCACAGACCTTACGACGACAGACAATTGCACCACAAATAGAAAAAAAAAAAACGCAAATCAGGAAAACTTTCAATCCGCGCCATAGAGGCCCATTCAATGTCTTCTTCAATCTATCTCCCTACTAGATAGTTTTTCTCTATATCATAAGGATTAATATGAGCGTCTATCTATCTACCCATCTATCACCTATAATTATTATTATAATGATATGGCTGGTGGTTATAAGCCACACATGCACAGGCTATATCATCGGACATTCTCTTCTTGCATCTGGCACAGCACAGCGGCTACAAAGGAATTGTGTGGCGAATTTGTGTCTGCTGCTGCTGTAATAGCAACGCACCGTAACGATGGCGGAAAGGTAGCCGAAACACCGCATTGGAGCTACCTCTATAGATTGCATGAATATAAATATGAATCTGTGCTTAATATGTTAGGTATACAATCAGTTTTCAGCCGCGTTTCAGCAACACTCTCACACCCACACATATGTGTCCACACACACCCCAGCCATGCATAAGTTTCTAATCTCCAGTCGCACTCTGGGTTGTGTTCGTTTGCTCCACTGCAATCCGGAAACACGCAACAAATTCGAGAAATAAAGAAATTCTCTCGCCCGACTCTGATGTCAACCTAATGGCAACTGACATAATTTGTGCAACATACAACTGCACTGCTGGTAGACGGTGTGCAAAATAAAAAAAAAAACTCACCAACGACCGCCACTAGTACAGATCGTGTCGAACTCCAAAAAAAAAAGACAGACACCCTTAACAACAGTCTTGTGGAACCAAGCAGCAGAAGTCTTTCCGTAGAGACCAAATTAGCTCCGATGAAATGACTCAACGGTTGCTCAACTAGCTGCTTTTGACTACTGCCAACTAGTCCTGGTGTTGTACCGACGCGCGTCAGACTATCGTAACGTGACGGTAAGACGGTACCTGCTTCTTGATCTCGTCGCTGTTCCTTGTTTTTCTTGCATCCTCCCGTAATCTTCGCATTCTTTTTCATCGTACTGTTTCATCAAACGCTGCATCATGCCTGAGTAGTGGCAGCAGAAACGAAACAGCGCTCAAAAAATGACAATTAACTCAAGCGCTAAAGACTCAAACACAGTGGCTAAAAGCAGTATGCGTGTGCATTCCTGTGAACACATTAAAACTGCTACGCAAATAAACCTTCCTCGTTGCCTTCTATCTCTCTCGCTCTGTTTATATATATATATATATATATATATATATATATACAACAAACGTTTGAAGCTCAGGAGACGACTGTAGTGGTTATTAATTACGCTTAAGACAGTTAGTAGTAAGCAGCAAACACCACGATGATATAAGCGTGGTCATCAGATTCACCTCGACGACAACAATTAAAGTTCGCGCTAGTCGGAGACTGCATACACGAAATGTTCTCAGTCCCTCTTTCTTCATGATCGCCGTTGCCCTGCTCTTGTGGAGCTGAAGGACGGACAGCCTGATGATCTGGCTGGCTAGCTGGCTTTCGTCTTAAGCAAGCGGCTGACGACACTGACCCCACCACCACCACAGTCATTTAGTCGTTTATTTGTTCACGACGCTGTCGCTGCTGCTGCTGCTGCTGCTGTTGTTGTCATCTCTGGGCGTGAGAATCGCCGTGAAGGCCTGAAGTCAGAGTGCGGAGCGACTCAGAAAGCGGCAAAGTCAAGCCCAAAATGTCACTGGTCGTTCACGCAGTCTGTTAAGAGGTCTGATCGCCGCTTCTATATATATATATATATATATATATATATATGGGCGTACCAACGGATAGGAAGGGACAGAAGTGAAGATAAGTTAGAGGGGAACATTCACCTACACGAACTACGTGAAAGATCAACACTGTATGGGTGCCAACTCACTCCTTTCACACAAAAACAGACCACTACGAGAAGCCATAAGCATGACGCGGTTACTTCATTGTGTATATATATATATATATAAGGGTGCCGTTTCTGTGACTGAACCTACACGACGGAGACAATTAGAGTAAATATGGACTCAACTTAGCGACGTGCACCCACGACTATACACACATGTATTATTCAGTCGGCAACATATAAGTTCCGCCATCAATGCAGAAGTACGACGGCTCATACGACGAAGTCTTTGCGCGACGAATGAACACCAGAAACGGGTCAGATAAACATGGAGACTGTGATCAACAGGTGTAAGTTCCCCGAAACTGTCGACCACATCATCTGCCATCTGCTGTGGCAATATTATGCGATATTGTTTTTGCAAACGTCTAACATGACATATAAAATGCTGTTTTTCCTTTACTAATATATATATATATATATATATATATATATATAGGCCCGGTGGCGTAGTGCATTCGCGCGCGCCTAACGACCGGAGGAGTCACATGGGTGCACGGGTTCGATTCCCGCCGTTGCACATTTGCAATGCAAAAGCAATTCCATTGACGTTAAATGTTGGCTGATAGTCAGCTTGAAAAAGCTAGGTATATATATATATATATATATAACTCCATGTCGAAAGCTATAACGTAAGGTAAGTGTACTAACCATTTGAAAACAAACACACATAAATATTATATACATACATACAAACACGTTCATGCACACACACACACATCCACAGAGGTATAATCCTAACAAACGACAAAGCAGAACTTAGCCTGACATGTGTTTGATGATGGCTATTTGAGACCTGTGCCGCCCGGCGGCAAACTGCCTGAGCAGCTGCAGCATCGATAACATATATTGCCAGATTATACCATAGCCCGACCCGGCAGAAGCCAGCAGAACAGAACATCAGAGAAGATTCACGAGAAAAATGCCGAGAGGCTCACGACGAAGCAATCTGACTCAACGACAACATCGACGACATCGACCATAACAACAACGGCAACAACAACAGGATGAAAAAACAACAGCAGCAGCAGCAGGAACAATAACAACAACAGTAACATACACACATCATTATTAAGAACAACAACAAATACAACAACCATCAACATCAACAAGCACCATCGCATCGAGGACAACAGCAGAAGCAGCAGCTCGAGCATGTCGTTACCGCAGCCGCCGTACACGCTATCTCTTTACCTGCAGATTTGCGCTTCTCCAGTACGTCCCTCCTGTCCAGGCAAGAGCAAACACAAGAGGAGAATGATGACGAACCGATCGAAAAACCGAAAGGATGATACGTTCTATCGGCAGCTGTCTTACAACCGCGGCAGTACGGTAGCTGTCCTATTCTGTCTTGAAAATAAACCACCACGCGAACGTGATCTTGCCTGAACGTGAATTTTACCAAATAAAACTTAATCATCAGAAGAAAAAAATCGGCTCTTTCGATCGTATCTGAAGATCCTGATCAGTGTACATTTGTTGACGTTGTGATTTGTTGTTGTCATTGCTATCTTGTTGTTTATTATTTTTTTTTTGTGGTAAGTGTTATTGTGATGGCTACTGGTACTATTGTTCTTGTTGTTATCCTTTTTCAGCAATGTTGTGCTAAGTTTATTGAGTTGAGCCACTCGATTTTGTTTCTCGCTTTAGTGCGGCGGGAGTAGTCATCAGACAGACTTAGCCAGTTGTTATCACTAAAAGGACAAAAGAACAGAGAAAAATTGTAACCCCCCGAAACGACGCTATGCTGACGAGACATACTGTGCATTCCGTGAACGCTGCCGGCTACTACCGGCCCACGTTACGACGAGAGCCCGATAAACGCACAGATGAATCGGGCTTGTGGCGCGGCCGATGGACCGCACCGCGCACTCGGCGCAGTGTGTTCTCTGCTTGTCCAAAGGCCGATCGATGTGTCTTTGGGGCGGCCTCTGGACCGCCGAAACCGCTGAAATCGACGTTGAGCGGAACGTGATTCGGTCGGACGAAGATCGGCGTTCGCGTGCATTCAGAGGCTTCGGTTACGACTTATGTATGGCTGAGACGCACTGTAAGACAGCCGCCGCCACGCGCACCTGTCGAAGGAGTGTGCTTTGTGCTTTGTTTGGATCAATAGAAGGTGGAGCAGTGGAGTAACAACCAATTGGCGAACAACAGAAAAAGAAACAAACGCACATCATTGAACTGTACGAGCAGAAGTATTGTCTGTTTTAGTGCAAAGAGTCTGAGGCAGACCGTTTCGTTCTTTAGATATGGCTATAGGAGAGACGCAAACTGCTAAAACGTGCTTTATTGTTGCTTGTATTGTTGTTGTTGTTGTTGATTATTGATGTTCTGTAGTACCTCCAATTGATTTCTACTGTTATGGTTGTTTTTACCGTGTGTTATTGTTGTTGTTGTTGTTGTCTACTCGCCGTTGTTATGATATCTGTTAATATTGGTATAACTTATCAACGCCCCTTTGCGTATGTCGTTGTTGTTGTTGTGGCTGCTGTTGCTATTGTTGTTGTTGTTGTTGTTGTTGTTGTGATTCTTTCAGATGGAGTGCTTACGTAATTAAGTACACACCGGCTCTGAACACCAACAGCCAAGACAATGCTAACGGTAGCGTATCGCATTCTGCACAGGGTTGCAAAGCACCGTTTCCAGGCAAACACCGAGAATGCCAGCGCTGTTACTAAATTACAGGTAACAATTAGACACACTGCATTTATGATGTCACAGATTACCGCTGCGTCCCTACTTATGTAGAACATCCAACGAGCACGAGCAGCTGCCGTGTTTGTAATGCCAGGCACAGGTATCGGCGCTACCAAAAGCAAGAGCGGCAGCCATAGCAACTTGAACAAAGCAATACTTGATTCAACGATAGCGTCGATTCCATCGATAGTCGGCTACTAATGTTTCGTCATTTACATTGGATTACGATACGGCGTAATTATCATGAAACAATTATGCTCTTCCTTCTTTTTTTTTAAACAACACTGACAGTTACTGACAGAGTATTACGCATGGAAGGCAACAAATACTACCACTATTTCATTGCATGGAAGGCAGAAGAACTACAAATATTTCAGTTGGGTAAGATGTATGTTTGTATATATATATATATCATTTTACGATGGAATTTGTATATCATGCACTTTGCTATGGTGCACGATTTATTCATCATCACCCCTTAGTTGGATGAAATAAGAAGTCGGCTATCACGTGCCATCACCACCTAATAAGGAATGATAAAAGGATGTGGCACCCAGAGCCTCTCTCTAACTACACTAAAATAATAGTAATATAAATAAATCATAAATGTAGACCAAATACAAGAGCGGGTTTGTCACCGTAGGGTGGCATTCTTTACAGATTGATTTTACATGAGTGAACAATTGCCTGTCAGGCTGAATGTCAACCGAACGGTAACGATTCACTGTGCATACTGTAAATGCCATCATAAGTATGTATTTGGTTTAGATTAAGTTCAATAGCAAAATGGTTCTGCGTATTCTTGTTCTAGAAACCTACTAACCCAACTGAAGGGAACAGGTTAATTCAAGCTTCGACCGACCGGTTGTCCTCGGGCATGTTCACAGTTACTTACCTGCAAAAGTAACGAAAAGAGGCCATGTTAGAACAGTATACTACTATCTACGCCACTGGTGGCCGCTCCGCCACTCTATTTTGATATCACCTACGATGTTTGTTTGTTTGGCTAGCCATAGGCCATAGGCGTGACGTATATCGAAGGTATTCACACTCCCCATACGAGCGACAATTTAGCATCGACAATACATTCGGCGGGGACCACACGAGCTGAACAAACTCAACCACGCACTGCTCTCCGAGTTTAAATGCGTGCATACATAGGAGGTATTTTTGGCGAACAGTTTGATGGCTGCGAACGCTTCTCCATTACGATACGAAGCTTGGCCGCTATATATATATATATATATATATATAGGGCTCTACGCAGAGCAAACTATCACTGACGGGTAGCAGTACTCAGTGAGAAACGCAGAATTAAATCGCTATATGAAACGTCTGCAAACATATATACATATATGCATAACAGGTGCACAACGAGTAGGCACATCACAGAAAAATTACATGCATGTGCTATATATAAAGGCAAACCTGGCACTCGAGCACACATACATAAAGTTCTTTGTATATATTCACAAATGCAAATTTACCGATCAATAATATTTGCATAACCTTCACAAATGTTCCTTCACAAAAATAGTGGCATATATATATATATATATATATATATATGGAGAGAGAGAGAGAGAGAGAGAGAGAGCAAGAAGCAAAGAGACGACGGAGGAGAGACATAAACCAAAACAACTGATCATTCGAAAAGATCGCAAGAGGCAAGGGTGAGAATCGCGATGACTTCTCGATTCGATCAATTGAAGCTGTCGTTCAGCCTAGACAACATTTTAGCCCGACTTCGTTATCAGCGATATTTGCTTAGACTTCATTTACGTAACAGTACGGCTATCCCTCAGCTTTAACTCGCCTCCTAGTCTGCTTGTGGGTACGGTCGGGTGTAGAGCTCGAGATCTCTGTCGAGTGGAACTGCGAGAATCGCCAATTTTGTTCGATCAGCTGAGGAGACGTGTCTCGCTTGACAGCAAACGGAGCAAACAAAGACAGCCATCAGTCATTTACTCCTAATAAAAAGTTGTACTAGAGATCCCAGAAAGGTCCCTCCTCCTTCCCTTAGAGCGAGCGGGTATGACCTATTCAGACACAGTGATCTAGATAGCATTGTAACAGAAGGCGACAGTGGAGTTGGCATATAGTCTATCCTTTAATCACTGTACATGAGTGCATATTTGTGACTTCTATTTTGTACTAAAGGTCAGCCAAACCCGGCCCAATATTGGAAAGGATCGCCTGAAATCGAACTTACAACTTGTGAGTTCGATCAGCAGATCACACAACGGTGAGCAGAGTTGCCCGTTGTAGTCCACCTCCTCCCCCGAACGAACAGATGTTTCGTTATGTTATAAATCTGTTAAAAAAGCCAATTGCTTCACCCCGCCCGAACGGGTCAGCAGAAAGTTTTTTTAATAGATGGTATGCATTGCTACTACTGCTCCTACAGCAACAACGACAACACCAACAATAATATGCAGTAATGGTACTATTAGTAGTTACTGCTCCTTCAGCTACTGTGACGAGCATCACAACACTTCCTGACGATAGTACGGAGTAAGCAGCTCGATAAGCAGCCAATCTCGAATAATTTAGCAACTGTTTCTCGTCTCGAGTATGGCGAACTCAATCAGACCAAATCGAGCTGCTGCGACCACCACGTGGGCGCGCTACCCAGACCTTGAACTATATAGGGCTCCCGATAGGGTGGCTACCAACCTCGCGTGGCGTCGTTCACCTAGTGAACTGTCGGCTTCATTAGCTACTGGCCGGGAACGATGGCGCGATGGGTCAATACAAACAACAGTATTCTCTGTCCGGGGTCCTCTGAGGGAGGGAGGGAGGGGTGTGCGCAGCCAGTCGACATAGACGAAAGACACTTCACAATACCAACCATCATGATTGTTGCTATTGCTGCTGCTGCTATTGGTGAGATAGCTAGACACAAGAACACTGTAGCGTATCTCTGAATGATTCATTTCGGGGGCTTCAACTTAGTCGGACGCCCACTTTCTCTGCTTCACTCGAAGACAGGGCGATATTAATGATCCTGTCATCAAATGGTAGATGGAGACCATAGCTGGGCCAGCCGGCCCATTGCTGTGCCGGGCCTTTGTCAATTTGATGAAGGCACAGCGGCAACATGCTCAAAAAGTCCTCCTCCTGTCCTCGCTGCTTTGTTTGAAGGCCCCTTGTTTAGCTGTTGCATTCGCCCCGTTTACTCTCTCTCTATTTCTTCCCTTAAAGCTATCGTTTTTGATCATTCTCTTAAAATTTCGTTTTCTTTTCATCTGCACACATTTGTCTCATTGTGCGCTCACATTTCGCCGAACTGCAAAGGCACTCACAGTACCCGGCCTAAATGTGCCAGCATGCTGTGGAAGGATAAGAAATCAACTGCAAAACTCACATCGAGTGGAATTCCTAAAGACAATTAGTTAAAAGTTGGTTATACGTGGTAGAGACACTACCGGTAACGGCAGCTCCTCTAGTTAGTAAACTTTCAACGCGGGATACACCGGTGGACCACAGCAGAACAAAAATGATCTGATCTGCCGTCGCTGTAGGCACTCTGCTGTTGCTGGGCACAGGAGTTGCTGTCTACGCAACTATGACAGAGCACATATGACCATAAATGAAGTCACATATATCCGAGTGTATGCTGAGAGGCACAGGCTATCATCGATCCGCCTAAAGAAGACTGCGTATCTCTTTTCATACGAGCATACCTCCTTGGAGATTGGCATCGAAAAGCACCTAGGTCGCGAGGTTCTGGGTGGGGTCAGCAAGTGCGTCCCTTTTGTCCAAGATCATGCGAGCAGAACTAAGGTAAATCTAAGCGGTATATTGTGATCACGAGACAACGATTGCCATTCTCCGAATAATAGCAACCAAAGCAATCACTATTTAGCATTGCTGCATTTGGTTTAAAACTACGCAGTGGCAGTATCCACAAACATAAAACGTACGTGGTTTTCATAATTAAAAATTTGCATCTGCTGAATTGCATTCTACGTTAGATAAAAGCAGAACAAACGTTCTATTAAAAATAAAAACTAAAATTATTTGCAAATTTTATAATTTGGACTTCACGCACAATTACCCATTTTTAGAATATATTTCTGCCCCTTGTTTCAATGGACAAAATGAGTTTTTCGCCGAGTTGTACTAGATCTCAAAGTTTGTTGGACAAATTATAAGAGACCATATATATATATATATATATATATATATATTTTAAGTATTTTTTTGCATATATACGCTCTAATCTTAGCTGCGCTGCTCTCGCATTCTCTGCGAACTCGGGGGGCGGGGGGGGGGGGGTCAAGAACGCTACGGTAAAGTCACACACGCTACCATCAAATGGCCGTCACCTCAATAGCACCAGCATCATTGATTTAATCGCTTATATTTCGTTTCATTTATTCCTCCTTCTGCGCTCTCGTTTCGGCAACAACGTTCCCATCATTCCTTGTACTACTTGGCGACTAGTACTCCCTATTCCCAATAGTCTTGCTGGCTGCCCCTACGACGAGTAAGAAAAGCGGCCTCAGCCTTGCGTGGCAGATGATGCTATGTCGACGCGATCATGTTGCTCTCGCGCTCTTTGCAGGCTCTAGTTACCGACCTCAGCCAACACGCTCGTCAGCTCGAGGTCACAGTCCTCGTCGCTATAGTCAGTTAGAGTTTTCGTAGTTGTTGTCGATCTGATCTCTAACGATCACGCATAGTGTTATCAGCGTCCAGCGCACCACGGCCAGCGTTCGTGCGATCGTTACCTTATCTGCCAAGCCCGACTTGCTCGCTGGCCTGTCTGCACGCAGGCCGCTAAAGACCCATCAGCCCAGCTCAGGCTGAGGCGCCAACCCCGTAGAACTGAGCAGCTGAACAGACGACAAATCCGCCCCGGCCCACTACAGGCCGTACGTCCGTCTGTCCTGAGGAATGAGGTGTTCTGAAGCCGGAGGTATCCTGAGGCCAGGGGTATCCTGAAGCCAGGGTACCCTGAGGCCGGGGTATCCTAAGGCCGGGGTATCCTGAGGCCGGGGTATCCTAAGGCCGGGGTATCCTGAGGCCGGGGTTTTCCGAGGCGCCCTGTAGCCTGAGGCCATCCTGGCGAGGTAAACGGTTCGAACAAACGGCCTGACACATCATAACGACGATGGCAGGCGGCGTTTTTCCTTTCTTACGCGGGCGTTCGAGGAGTTACGTTGGTGTGTGCGTGTTTATTCTTTGGTTGGTTGGTTGGTTGATTGATTGATTGACTGGCTGCCTGCCTGCCTGCGGGCGATCATGGTTGGGGCACAATACCATAAGTCGCCGGTAAGAGAATCCTCTGAGTCCCTATCGGTATAGCAGATACAATACAACCCTAGGTTCGTAAACAAAAGTCAAAGCCGAGAGACATAGAGCGTGTCTGTCGCTTGCTTATCTGCTTATTGCCAAAGACAACCGCGTAGACTTCTACTACGATCTGTGATTACCGTTACTACAAGCCACTACTATATACTACCAGGAGGGGCAGTCCAACTAGTGCAGCTGCTGCTGCTCCTACTACAACAGATACCACTGTTATTAGAGCTAGCTGGCTTATGGCTCAATGGCTTGTGGATCCAGCCATGCCATCGTCACATGTGTGAGCACGCCACCACCACCACCATCACCACCAAAGGCAGCTGTCGCATCGCTGGTGAAAGTACAAACAATTGCCGCATCATCACCGCCTCTGCGACCGCCTGATTACAACTAGTTAACCCGACGACGTTCGTCACGCTAAACTATATTCTATTCTCTGCCCCCCCCCCCTCTCTCTCTCTCTCTCTCTGTCTATATATATATATATATATATATACTCAAATCTGCCTCGTCTTTAACTATTCACTACTTGCTTTGTGCGTGGTCACGTGCGCACAAAGCGATCAAGCGATCTCTCTCTGGTAGCTTCGGCGTCGGTATTGTCTACTGCGATGGCCGTCCCAGAGTAGCACCGCGTGCTGATATCTCGCACGTTCTATGGCTCAGCGCACCTCCCGCCTGGAGTGGCGGTTGAGCGCTTCGCAGACTCGTGAACTCCACCTCGAGTTAATTGATATCTCTGGTGGATACGACGCTAAGCTGTTTATTGGATCACACATACAGAGTCACCTATATATATATATATATATATATATATATATATATACACACTCACCGATACACACAGACATATATATATATATATATATATATATATATATAAATGCGTACATACGCGCCAGATATCTTCTTGGGGGTTCGGTGGAGCCAAAGAGGAACATCTTTGGCTCTGGATCTACGTGCGTTGCTTCTTGTATTACATATTTTATTCGGTGTTATAGCTCCTAGGGACATGACAGCTGAGTTGTTCATATATTTGCTTATTTTTTCGTCTCGTTGTCAACCGCAAAGCATATAAAAATCCCACGAAGACGCTGGCGCCTTCTCTGTTTTTTGTAAAAACTACAGTTGTTCTGTTTAATAAATTGTGTTTTTAGTTGAAAATGTATAGACACGTAATGTATATTTTGCTACACATAAATAAATAATGATGTATATATATATGGTCAAAAATACATCTATATACATATGTATATACTCGTATATATTTTTTCCAGCTATTGAAATTGTGCGTGCGTAGTCATATCACTTGTCAGTGCATGCCGGGGCGCCACGAGGTAGGACGCTATCGTCAGCGTTATCATGCATTTGATTTGTGTGTATCTATCTAAGCCGCCAAAACCTACGAAGGGGCCCCCGACAACGACAAGTCGCTAAAATAAGTAGGCGAGGTATTCTTTGTGCGTGAGGTAGCGGCGCTGCGATTCCCTGCGGTCTTCAAGGTTGTTGTTGCTGTTGTCGTTGTTGTTGTTGTTGTTGTTGTCGTCGTGCACCTTTTGACTCTTCAATTCAATTCAATTCAAATCATACAGCCGTATAGTCATCAGCTAGCGCGACGGAGCGTGCAGTTGCCCGAACTGTCTCCGTCTCTCTCTCTCTCGCTCCAGACCATTTCTCGTGGTCTGCCCGTCTGCGCGCTCTGCATTTAGCGAGAGGCTCATTGTAATTTACCTTTGCCGGTATCAGCAGGAGCAGCAGCATCTTCTCCTCTACGGTCCGGCCATGACCGACACCATCACCTCATCTGTTGCCAACATTTGCAGAGCGGCAAGCGCGCGGGCGAGTGAGCAAGCGAAAGCATGACTAATCATGTATTATGCATTGACGAGTACTTGCCGTCATTGGCACATAATAACTTAACGCGCATTTATATATATATATATATATATATATAGAGAGAGAGAGAGAGAGAGAGATGTATGGAGAGAGAGAGATCAGACGAAAATATACATTGACAATTTTCGACTCAATCTTTCGTCATTTCACCACATAGTAGTGTATGAAGAGAGAGCGGGGACGAAAATCTTGGAACTAGAGGCAGTCAAATCAGTACACAGCCTATCCATCAGCATGTTCAGGATGGTGATGACGATGATGATGATGGCGATGGTAATAATCCGCATCACGTTCAGTCTGATTCATTCAGAAGTTCATTGCAGGATTCAGACGTAAGCGGCGTGGGTGACGGAATAATGTTATGAGGTGCCGCGCTGACAAATGACCACCAGTACGGTTTGTGTACAGTGTAGTCTCTCGGATTTAAACAACTGTATGATAACTATTCTACGTGTAAATCACGTGTGAGAAAATGATCAACTGAGGTATTCCATAAGAAGAGGATGTGACATGACAAAAATGTAAAGAATGAGAGAAAGAGAAAAATAAATATGAGAGCGACTTCTCTCATCCGTTCTGTGAAAAAAATAGGGGGGTGAGGCTAACAAAGAATTATGAGCGGTGAGACCTTGCGAAGTTACTGCTGGTTTGGTACTGTGGTGGTTTGAAATGAAAATCCACAACATAAAGGAACACGACACAAGAAACAAGACGGCGGCATAGGTTACCTCGAATGCTATGCTTGTTTTGCGTAAGTCGTTGACTGTGGGGACGCTAACGGAGATCTCATGCGGATCTCCGGCAAGATCCGACATAGCCTTTTCCCCTGTTCTCTCTGCTGTCTCTGCTCCGTTTTCCTTGGCACATTTCATATCAAATAACGATAATGATTGAATAAAACAAAGCAAAAAAACAAAAACAAAATACACATGTATATCCGTCGCGGTAATAATCTTGATGATTGTGTGGTGCCGGTAAGAGCTACGTTCGGAGTCGCCGAACACCGATTGTGCCATCGCATGCCCACAGCCTCTCTAGCGACTTCGCCTTTTGTCTGCAGGGAACCGATGTCAATAACGCGGGAATTGACACGCCTCTTTGACGTAACAATAAATGTCGTCAGAACTCCTAGTAGTCTTTGGTCTCATGAGATGCTTAAGCAGGGACAAACATGTGTATATAAATTTATATATATATATATATATATATATATATATATATAGCAGTTATTGGCGAGCTTACAGACCAACTGCTCGGAAGTGCCGCGGCCGTACAATGGATGGAAGAAATCGTACGTTTTTGAAACTGTAATAAATGTCTCAGACAACTTTCAAGCTTGCGACCAAGCACTGCTCAATTGTATATAGTGGCCATGTTATAGGCGTGGATTTGAACTTAGTGGGTTGCATTTGCAGAACAAACAAACAGACAAACAAAAAACTAGCCACACAGTGGCAAATCACCACCGACAACTCCCCGATTGTCGGTGGTTGTCTCACTGTTAGTCACGGTCTATTAGCAGTCGCAGATTGATTACCTTTACGATTACAGCCAGCCCCTCCCTTCCACTGATCATTCATCCTGGCCATTTTGGCCAAGCGGGGCGGGTGGATATAGATTAAGTAACCGACACACGATCGGGCATTGGTTCGATAACGGTGCGGTGGTAAGCATGAGGAGTTGCCGAATCACTACAATTGAGTTGTCCGTATTCGCGCTAAGTAAACATGTGCGTAATTATCCCTCCTCGTGTTGTATGGCCCATAAGCTCTTCATTCACTCACGTTCATTACGAGCGTACCTGATCACGCCAAATAGCGCCGCCCCGTAGACGTTACCAGACTTAACTCCAAGACCACCCCCAAGCCACCTCAATACTGGCTGGCGAGAAAACAGAATGGACACGGTCGAACTCCATTTATACAGTTCCGACGACTCGGCGGTCAGACTCTTTGGCGGAGGATGCCGGTACGTGGAGATCAAATATTGGCCAACAACGAGCCAGTGTCTGTTATATGTCGTCGGCGTTTACTAGAACCGCAAGCGAGGAGGCAGGGAGAATGGCTGCTCCCGGTGCCAAGCGAGAACAACGGAGGGAGGAAAGGCGGGTGAAAGGAAACGAAATAGGAACCCATCACGTAGTGCTTGCTAACCGTTACACCTGCTGAGAGCAGATGCCGCTCAATCAATGACGCAGACGAAGCGGAACCATACACCGACCCGAAGGAGAGAAGTACTACTATATGGGCAGGTTCCATCTGCAGTTGAGTTAAATTGCTCTTACGGTTGTTGTCGTTGTTCACGACTAGGATGTTGTTGTTGTTGCTGTCATTGTTGTTGTTGTTGTTGCTGTCGTCGTAGTCGCCAGCAACAATTATCGTCTGTTAAGTGAGCCTGAATGAATGGCAGAGACCCAAGTGCCACTGTCGCAGGCGTGTCGCAGGCAGTAGAGTTCTACTCGATCTGTCGAGAACAACGCGCCCGCAAGCAGAACCCCGCCTCGCGAGGATTGCCGCCCGTACTCGATAGGTCGCTTTCTTGTCTCGCCAGACCCGACCGTGACCGAGAACATTTGTTAGGCATCGGTGTCGCAGACGATTTCGGGAATAGTTTCACTCGATAATTGGCGACACGCCCGGAATGAATGAGTGAATTGCGCCGAAATAAATGCGTGCATATTTGTGTAGCGACTGCTAGGGAGCTCCCCAATATTATGGGCTATGGTGTTATTACTTATGAGTTTGCATTAATGCTGTGTAAATTCTACTGTTATTATTATTATTATTATTATTGTTATTGTTATCGTTGTGGTCGTATTAGCTCCACCACACGCAATCCATAATCGAAATCCAGTTGTTTGACCGTCTACGTTCTACGGCGTCGAATTGGAGCTGTGGCTTAAGCGGGACACATTGTGCAAAAGCGTACACCATGCTAACCATCTGCACATAGAGATAAGAAAAGCCAACCTACTATTATCAGTTAAAATTATATATATATATATATATATATATATATATATATATATATATATATATCTGATTAAACGACCATTGAAGAACCATGGTCTAGCTAGCCAAAGAAGATTAGTTTGTGTCCTGACACTGCTCACGGCAGAAACACTGATGGCATAGACTGGATAATATGAAATTGTTTTCTCAGTCTAGTTGTTACATTCGTCCACCACCGAGTGTAGCAGGCGCTTGATGATAGAAACTGCTCGGGGGTGTGGACCTTCTGTTTTTGAGTGCGCAGACAAGTGGAACAACGGCCATGTGTGTCGTTTAATCGCTCTTTGTAACGCGGTCAACGGGTTACAAGTAGAGCTGGTTAGAGTGGCGTTAGATGAAGCGGGATGAGGCCCGGCCCGCACATCTGGGGAGTGGTAGCTGGCCCCACATCACCGTTTCCTGCGGTGAGTGTCCCAGGCAATGTGGGTGCCATCTCTCTCTCTCTCTCTTTCGCTCACGCTTTGGATCTATCGCTTTATCTGCGTTAACATTCTGTGTCTGTGTGTTTCTATGTCCCCTCTGTAGTCTCTGAGCATGTTCCGTGAATGTAGACCTTGTTCGGCTGTCCGCTCTGCCTTGTTTGTGCTTGTCTCCGCGCCAGCACAATTTGTGTTGTTGTTGTTGTTATTGTTGTGTTTGTTCTTGTTGTTGTTGTTGTTGTTGCTGCTGCTGCTGCTATTATTATTATTATTATTATTATTATTTACCATCATCGCCGTTGTCCATGCCATTATCCAGCTGTTGAACCAGCCTGAACCGTGGGCCTCCAAATGTCTCGATCGGTGCCCTGCCACCCGCCACAGCAGCATTCTCTTCCCCGGCAGCCAATCGGGGTCGTTTTCCACTTCAGGGCTTGCTTTTATCGCCTTCGCAGTGGTGATGCGCTGCTGTTCGCGCTTTCGCAGGAAATACCCTCCTCTCTCTTTCTCGCTTCCCTCTCTCCCCTATCTCGGGAATCTCTTTATCTTCCTGCTTCTCTTGCTTTCTCTTTCAGTTTTTTCCCTCTCGTTTTCTCCTCTTCTTTGTGTTTCTCTTTGCGTCTCTTTAACGTGGGAGGCCTCCGGAAAAGTGTCGTTTCTTTGCCTGTCATCTGGAAGCCTGCCGCCGCCGCTGCTTAGCTGGTTTCTGGAAGCAACGACCTCTACCGCCCTTCCCCCCCCCCCCCCCCCCACCCCCCCGCCCCGTCCTGGTTGCTCTATTGCTTGTACTGCTCTCGTGTTAGAGGAAAGCTCTTGCGCCTAAGCTACCATGCGCCACTGCGTACTCTGCTACCAGGATCGCCATGGATGCTTTTGGCCGCTTTCATCGCATCGTAGTGGACCACTGGGTTGGGGTTGTTGTTGTTGTTGCTGTTGGCAGTACTGATGTCGGCGCTGCTTTTGGCGTTGAGTGTCTTTCTTTTCCCATGTCACAATGTTCAATGCCTGCCAATGGAATCAATCGTTTCGCTCTTGAATGTCGCGGCCGGCCGGTCGGCCAACCAACCAACCGATCCTCTTGTAGCGTCGCGTAGAAGCGGAAGGTCGTTCGACGGAACGAGACTACATTCCGTCCTCAGCACGAATTCAGCGAGTTACATGACATGATAACTAACTGGCCAATGAAATGACTATGCTGCTGCTGCCGCCATTAACTGCGTTTACTCCTTGTTCTCGTAGGAGTCGACAACAGCACGACTGCCCGACCGCTATTACCCGACTCCCTTCGGCGGCCCTGGACTCGATAGATACAGCAAGCCAGGCTAAGCTAGCAGCAGCAGACTAGCTGCGTTGGGTCTTTCATGTGGCCACACACTAGAAGTGAAGTCACGGTCCGTGAAAGCTTCGAAGCTTCTCTCGATAGACCTCATCAAGCGCCTTAACGGCGTTGGCGCCTGGCTGTTGTCAGCGTGGCGGGCGTCAACATCATTCATCATTATTAACTACTATTTTATGTTTTTAGATATATATATATATATATATATATATATTTTTTTTTTTTTTTTTATTATTTAAGACAGCACCACCTCATCATCATCAACGCCTCTGCTGGTTCGGTCATTATTCGCCACTGTCATTATTGGCTCCGATGTTAGCTAACCTCAAGTATGAATACTATTACTCTTACTCATGCTAATTTCTACTACTTCAACGGCGAACTCATACTCCGCTAGGAGTACTGCTACTAGATATCTCAACATGTCCGGCCCTCGGTGCATTGAGTATATGCCTCACGGTGAGTTCCAAGCCCGTCGGGGCCACGAAAGATGGCCTAGAACTAAAAGCAGAAAAGGTTTAACGTCAAAAAACAGGGCGCCACCGTCATGAAGGGTCGTGGGGCAAAGCTTAATACAATGATGTAGATCGATGGGGCGGAGCAGGGAAACACAACAACAACAAACTTTGCAACGCCAGCTCCGGCAGTGTTCACCCTTGGTGAAGAACGCACTGCTTTCCCTAATGGTGAATATCGTCTATGAACTTATATATATATATATTATTTGATTAAAATTAAATCACTGAATTTAAATAAATTTGCCGTCCAGAGAAGACAGTCCAATAAAACAAAAGAATGTGTTGCCAATAACATTTATCAAATACTGCCAACATCATTTTGTACTTTAGTCGTGCGTCTATCAGGGTGTTCGTAGATGCTATAAACATAAACAGAAACACACATACGTATGTGTACAGTATATATGTATGCCAGTCCGGCTTAAAGCGAATGTCGTCTTCTTCTTAAGTATGAGATTATTGTAGTGAAGTGCTTACACATGCGAGTTTCTCAATCGCTTTACTACAGTATGACTACTATAAAACAGAGGAGGATCTGATCAGACATACGTATATATATATATACATACATACATATAAACATACATACATACATATAATCACGCGTGTATGTATTTAGATATCTAAATATATCTCAGCTCATCCATCACAAAGCACACTATCATCACCATCATCATCATCGTCTTCTTCGTCTCATAAGCAAGATGGACGAGAACGCAGCCCGTTGCTGGCGCCGCCGCCGTTACCACCGCATATGAATACAGTCGGTTAATAGCCAGATGCCAGCAGCCGGCTTAGCTCATTGGTGTTAATTGGCTCTTCTTCATTTGCCGGCAATTAGCGTGCGCCACGAGGCGCAACTCCGTCTCATCAGTCGGTGCTACATCATCCGCCTAAGCGCGATGATATCCGATGATATCCGATGTCGATGTCATCATATTCTGCTTGCTTCGAGCGAACCATATAGCGCGCGCATTCGTGTGCGAGTCCACCTCCACCATCTGACGGGTTTGCTGCCTCTGACGCTCACAAGAAGTCGAATAGGCTCGAGTCGTAGATAGATAGATAGTTAGATATATAGATACAGCATCCATATCTCAATGCGGAATAGTCATCAACTAGTCGGTCAACATGTCATTACGCTGGGACAGTAAAGATATGCAGAGACAGAAATATAGATAACGCCTTCACGCGTAATCACACATGTACGTTTATATATATTAGCGAGCACTGCCGAGTGTGCAAATGTATTGTAAATGATTAATAAATCATCGCAATATTTTCTATATATATATTTTGTTTTTTTGTTTTTTTTTCTTCAAGACACGCTCTGGCGCAACTAAAACGGCAACCTAGCCTATTTTGCATTTTTCCAACTGGCTCGTCCTATATACAATTTGTTTAACATAACATACATATTTATTTAACACGTATTCAGTCAACACATGTCTCGACGCTTGCAATAAGCCTTAAGGCTTGTGCCACGGAGCACACACATATCTATATATATATATATGTAATAGGTGTCAATATGTGTGTGGTTAGAGGACGCCAAACCGCTGATGCTGCCGAACGCCTCACACATAACCAGCTTTGACAGCGGCGGCGGCACCTTACAATCGACACGGTTCACGCACTATGGGGAATCTGAAGAAGCTAGAAGTGTGAGAGTACGCGCGCAAAGGAGAGCGACTCAACCACAGTGGTCGAGCGTCGTCGTCGTCGCCTGTGAGGGATTGTAGGCAAGCCTGGCGGCGACTTGGTCCGACACCACGCGTATGAATGTTTGTACGCGCCTATTTCGCGCTAGGTCGCCCCACAACGGAAGCGCAGCCAGCCAGCGAGGTAGGAAGGGAGGGAGGTAGGGAGGGAGCAGCCGGCGTGAGGCACTGCCAAAGCGTATACATACGCCAACTCACTCGTTGCCGACAAGCGCCGCCATGTCGAGGGGCCTCTATACGACCGCCGTGCTCACCACTCGAAACAGGCCGGCGTGGAACCAATTCGGTTCGGCAAGAAGGCTCTGGTTTAGGAAGGAAGTGTCGAAAAAGGCTCGACAGCCAGCGTCGAAGTCAAGCTGTCAATGAAAATGCCATTCCACCAGCAACACCCCTCCGCTCCGCCCGCTAACGATGAGAAACACAACAACAACACCAGGAATGGCAGAAACAACAACAACTATAGCAAAAACAACAACGGCTACAACAAGGACAACAACTACTATATCAAGAACAGCAGCAGCCGGAACATTGTGTAAGTCGCTCCTAAAAATAAAAAAAAAATCGGATACAAGGTTCAAATGCAGATTTGATTGTAATATACTCAAATGTAGACAGAGCACATACCTAAATGCTACATACTTACGTTGGCTACATACTTAAACTACTTATTTTTGCTGCTAAACAAAATACCTCAAGAGATCATTCATTACGTACGCTTCTCCAACCATTGCAGCTCTGGAGATCTGCAAAGATCTGCAATGTAGTGGCGTCAATGTGGAACCGCAATTTAGTGCGAGCATGTCGCTCTGCGGGGTTGTGTTTCACACACCCAATGTATATATTACAAACAATTATGACTCTACAAATACGATGTACGCAAATACGCATGTAAAGCCAGTTTGGTCCAGCCACATTTTTGCCCACCGGATTGTCTCGAATGGCCAATGCTACTCGGTGCTTGGGAAAACAAGCAAAGGACAACGTCCGTACTGAACTGAGAAAACGCTACGCTTTGTGAAGCGAAATTACTATTCGTCGAGCTCACTTCTTCTAGGTGTAGAATCACTTGGAAAAAATCATTCGATCCCATTATCCCATTATCTCAGAGTATTCTAACGTAACACATATAACCTTATAACTCACCGCCGATTGGCACAAACATTCGCAGATCTCTACTGCTCGAAGCCTCGTGTAATAATAATAACAATAATTAAAAAACCTTTTACTATTGATTGTGACCTTTATTACTACGTTAGACCATTGGTAGTTCATCTCCTAGACTAAACGTCTCCTGCACCCCCCCCCCCGCCCCACCAAAAACCTCTATCGTAGTGATATGGTCAGTTTGAGATGATATAGAGTTGCAGTTTATCGATTGTAGCCTATCGTCTGCTGATCGGCATGCACAGGTGGTTGCATTTTGCTAAACGGTCGGGGAGCCCGGACCCGCATCCGCGGCCCGATGGCCTAAAGATCTGAGGTTAGATATGGACAAATTCATTATTCGCCTAACATGTATACCGAAATATACATATAACCCTTTCATATCAGGAACGCTTAAAGCGGCAGCATAGGCAAACCTGTTGATATCGTTAGGGTTTCCCCAACAGTCCTTGTGGGGGCAGCAGCCAGCATGGTCGCAATGATCATCGCTCAAAAAAGCTTCGACTAACAACAACAACAGAGATTGAACCGGCGACATCCCAGTAGAACGGTTGGCAATCATAAATGGCGCGCGCGCAGAACGGTCGATCCAGCACTTCCGCGGCGATCATTATTGCCATTTACTGGGGGCGCAATTGAGGCCACGGTCACCCCCTTTGCTGCCGGTCTCCGGGAGCAAGAACAGCCTATTAACCCTCCAGCCAACCCTGCTGAGATCTACAACACCACTCTCGCTCCGTTCTCTCTTTATCCCCTTTCTGTCTTTACATATATATATAGATTTTTTCTCTCCCTCACCCCACTATCATCTCTCTCTCTCCCTTTTACTCCGCCCCTTGTAGGTTACACATACACACCTTTTCGTTGCCCTCGTGATGTCGAACCACGAGAGAAACCGCTGGAGGCCTCTGCCACGCTCATCACTGTCGTGGCAGCCTTCTGAAGTCGAGCGAGCGACCCTGTGGCCTGCGATCAAATGCACGCCACACAACACCGTAGAAGCTTCACTACGGCGCACTGAATGAAGCAATGAAAACGCTACCTGAGCAGCTCAAGACTAGTGAGGCAGCTTGGTCGGTTGGTCGCCGTTCCGCTGTCGGGACCTGGAGCTGGCTGTCGTGAAGTGGAGCGACGTCGTAATAGATGGCGAACAGGGAAGGCTGGTAGCATAATTTTCAAATACTGCCGCCACCCGACAACGCAATGCCATTTCTCGGTAGCCTGCGTTTCCCGCCAATAGCAATGATTCTTACTTAGTTTCACTGCATTTACCAGCTTTCCTGTTACGACTGTTGCTTTTGCCGCTGCTGCTGCTACTTCTCTCTCTCTAAATATATATATATATATATATATATATATATATTTAGAGAGAGAGATCTCTCTCTAAATATAGAGAATTCGGACACTGCGATGGACCGGTCGACGGTGCTTGGCGACGGCCATCAGACGACCGAAGCCGCCCCATAAGCGTGCGTCCTCGTAGTCCATCAAAGCCTATGGGTTACTCGACTCCAGCATGTCCATGCTAGTGGTGGTCGATGAACTCCATTTCGCTTCGTCCCCAGAGGGAGCGAGCGAGAGAATAAGAATGGGAGAACGGAGGCAGGCAAACAGACAGGCAATAAGTACATTGAGAGAGAGAGAGACTGAAGTTCTCTCGGAGATCTTGGATGTCGCTTGAACACTTTACGAGAAGTGTGGGCTTTGATCGGAGCAGCAGAGTCCCACGAGCATTGATTACCTCTCAACGCGTTCCACCTGGGTTTTATTTGATCTCTTCCTCTTTTTCTCTCTGTCTATCTATCTCTTTCGTACTCTCTTCTATAATGACCACAACGGTAGACTTTACCTCTGGTCACGACACGACTTGCCTGTTGCTAAATACTGATGTGCAGTATGACACAGTGCTTATGTAAGTGGAGCCCCGGGGACGCGGGCGGAGGGGAGAGTACATAGAGAGATCGACCCCTTTATATTGTCTCTTTTATTGGCCCAGTTGGCATTAAGACTAGACGAGTTGCAGTTTTGGGTGTTTTCGTAGTTTTGAACTTTTGGATGTTTTATTGTCTTTATTGGGGATTTTCGTCAGTGTTGGTGCTGTGATATCGTTGCTGTTGTTATTGTTATTTCGTTGTTGCTGTCGCGGGTTCCTGCTTCATCTAGTCTACACGCTGATTTACAGTTCCATTATTTTCTGGTCCTGCTTCTACGCTGTATCTCTCTCTCTCTTGCCGCCATGATTAATGCTCTTATCATACCAACTCACAGTGACAGCTCGAAAGGTTTGCCCAGATCGCCATGCATATACATACATGTACATACACATGTTTTCGTTTCAGACCATTGATCAAGCGTCGTCATCACTGCCTTATATGTGTGCGTCTGGCGGGATCCAGGCCTGGGTACTCCGTTATGGACTCTTGTCAAGTCGTCAGGTGGCGCGCGGATCGCTGGTGACGAAGCTACAAGATCAGGCGTTAAACAATAGGAAATACTTCCGTCTTGATTGTGAGCCTCCCCCCACATGCACACGTAGCCCGCTTTCTTCTAACAGTTGCCGAGTCTCGTCTTTTTAGAGCGATAGCATCTCGCATGCCATACAGCGGCCCGGGTAACAGTTTCAACCGTCGGTCACGGTTTATGAGTATGTGTATATACCGTTAATTGCGGTTTCTAAGTATATATATATATATATACTCGGTCATATATTTACTCATCTCGGAGTGCATATATCTACCCAACGTAAGGTATCACTTCTGGAGATACCCTTACTATAGGCCAAAAGTCGAAGCAACGACACCCCCGTTGTCGCCTATCCGGTTAGACAGTATTTGCCTCGCTTGTTTTCGGCTCGTTGTAGCGAGCCATAACGTATGCTGCTTATTGTGGTCGAACACGGCAGACACGGCCAGATTGGTGGGCGGACAACAATTGAGAATTGCCGTCCGAAGCGAAAGGAAGAATAGATACAACGCCAAGTTTAAGAGAGAACCAGAGACGGAGACATAGAAGGAGAACAGAGATGTGTGCCAAGTAACAGGCGAAAGTGAGCAACGTCCGCAGAGACAGCAGCAACAGCAATAACAACCAAAAATTGGCCGTTAATGGCCGTTGTGTGTCAGTCAGTCAGTCACGGAGGCAGGCAAGGCAGTTCTGTCGCGCTGTAAGACCAACCAACCATAAACTACATGCAGTCTACAAGACGGAAGGCCGCCTCCCCTAGAGCTAGGGCCCATAAATTCGAAGCCTTAGTTCTCCTTTCCCCCGATTTTTCTCGACCACCTCCCGCATCAGCAACAGAGATCATCGCTATTACTATCACTGTGGCTGCGACCGTGCTGCCGGCAACAGGTCCCTTCCTTCTGTAGGTTTTTGCGTTCTGATATATAAATATATATATATATATATATATATATATATATTGTAACAACAGAGGCAAACTTGTTTTCATTTAGTTTCAGGGTTGCAGGAATATATGATTAACTAATCACACAAAACCTCAAACGCTTATAAGGAGTGTTATATATATATATATATATATATATATATATATATATATATATATATAAATATAAATATGAGTAATCTTATTTTCTTTGTTCTACAGAGTATATAGAAAAATAACGGGCTGTGCCCTGCAGACGTGTACACTTCCTGCGCGTTAGCACTGTAACCCGGGCTCATATACAATACATGGGCGTGTTACATACAATACATGTGCGTAATACTGCAATGTCCATAGCTATTTGTTGCACTGTATAATACATTCGAATCTATCTAGATGCAACTAGATAAATAAAAAATAATTTACATTATTTTCTTACAATATTAAGAACAGACTAAGGGAAGGGTACTTAGTCAACTAACTGGACACTGACCGATGCAAGCACGCTTGAGAAAGGCATCTGCCGATTGTCCAAAGAGCAGAAATGAGTCTGACGTCGAAGCAGAAATGATTCCGACGTCTGTCTCCAAGACGTCAAAGACGCCCCCAACACCAGCGCGTCATCCTTAAGGCGTTACTTAAGGATGCGTTTGCTCCGTTCACCTCCCCACCCTCCCAGACCTAGTGTTGACGGTAAGTTGGAGTTACTTTTTTCCTTAGTGGTTGTCCTCTCTTTCTCTCTCTCTCTTTCTTAAGGGAGAGAAAGAAATAATGAGAAACAAAAGAGGATACATGTTTTCTCCCCTATATACATAGAAGAACGTGATGAAACATAGCCCGGCAAAGCCGCCCACGGACTGGTCATACACTATGGAATGGATATAGAAGTAATGTGGTGCTGGTGGCCCAGCAGGAGGCGATCTATCCTGACTGGCAGCGCTGTTGCCTCGAGGATGCGTGGGATGTGGACAGACCGATTCATCCAATGATTCAGTCAGTCACTTCTTCGTCTGTGCGGACGCCACATTCTGTACGGGCCGACGCAGAATAGTAAATTTAGCAGCTGTTCGCGTACGGAGATAAACACGCTCACTACTGGTACCAAAGGTGGGGGGGGGGGCAAATCAGTAGACCGAACCAGGCAGCAAACGCTAAGCGAGGCAGAAATTGCTCATTATTCCTTTGCCCTAGCTCACTTTCGCTGGGGCGCGCGAAACAACACAGGTTTGTACGACGCACGCCCACACTAGTAGTTTCCAGTTCATAATTACCTCTTATGCAAATGTCGTAACGATTTCCGCATAGAGCATAAGCGCCCCTGCAAATCGCCTGCTGCCTTGCAGGATACCCACGTTGATACACGAATGTTTGTATAAATAAATTGTATATATATATATATATATATATATATATATATATATATATATATATGTATATATACATATGTCCGAGTGTATATATATATTGATCTTTCGGGGGCTAATGCATATATTAGGTAGAGTGTAAATAAAGTTTTTCAAATTTAGAATCTAAAACATAATAAAAAGTGAACGAGTTGACCAACTCTCGTATTCGTTCAAATGTACTCTCCATTGTTGGTCACAACCTTTCCCCATGTCTGGATTAGACTATTGATATCCATGGCAAAAAAAAATCTAATTTCTGCATCCTTAGGAATGCCTCTATGTGTGTTTTACTGTTCTCTGGTGAATATACTTTCTTTCCCTGTATATATAATAGTTTGTCAGAGATCTAAAAGGCGCCACAATGGCGGTGCCGTGTCCATTGAGTACGGTGGATGCGACTAAATTTCCCAATCGAATGGTGATGGTACTATCTTGCAGAGGCTACAAGGGTAAACTCACATGCAGCGTTGCGTTGTCTCGGTGGAGAATAGCAAGCACGCACATATGATGTGCGTGCAGCGGCAAAGCATGATAGTCCGCATAATGCCCCGACAGACATTAATTTCAAAGCAGATGCCGTCTTCGTATGGCTGCTGCTGTTGTTGTTATTGTTGTTGTACGGTTGTTGTTGTTGTATGGTTATTGTTGTCGTCGTTGTTTTGCTTGTTGCTGTTGTTGTTTTGCTTGTTGCTATTATTGTTGTTTTGCTTGTTTCCATTGTTGTTGTTATTGTTTTGCTTGTTGCTATTCTTTTGCTTGTTGCTATTGTTGTTGTTGTTTAGCTTGTTGCTCTTGTTGTAGTTTTGCTTGTTTCCTATGTTGTTGTTTAGCTTGTTGCTATTGTTGTAGTTTTGCTTGTTTCCATTGTTGTTGTTATTGTCTTGCTTGTTGCTATTGTTATTGTCTTGCTTGTTGCTATTGTTATTTGCATGTTGCTATTGTTGTTGTTGTTGCTCTTGCTCGTCTCACCCAGACGAGTTACGCGTACATGTACGGCCTACGGACTGACCGCATGTTCTCGCACCCACGCGCAAGCCTGTTGTTGTCATCGTTTTCATCGTCGTCGTCGTCATCGACACAATAGGACGATTTGAATTCGACCGACCTCCGACAAACAACGTGTCGCTGCTGTCGGCACGGATCACGTTCGTTTTTCCCACCACGCCATGTTCTTAGCCGTCCAGCTGGCCACTTTTGACAGAGTATTACTACTACGCCTTCTATCAGCACCTTTGGATGGATAGATAGATTTCTTATTCGCGTATGACACGTATACCTAAATGTGCACATGTCACCCTTGTATATCGGGGGGAGGGCGCGGGGGGGGGGGGGCGTTGGCGTTATTAGAGCGGCAGCATAAACGGACACGTTGAGATATTTAGGCTTGTCTCCCCAACAGTTTTTGTGGCCGTAGTAGGAGATGCATCTTCTTTGGCTCTCAGCGGTGTATGGTGGTGGTTTACCATGCTTACTACAACGATGAGGACGACGACGATGCAATCATAACCACGACCACGGGAACGCGATAACGACGTGTTTGCTGCTGCTGCTGGTGTTGTTTATGAGTGGGACACTGACTGATAGAGGCGTCGCGCTGACGGGATGCAGCCCGCCATTCTTGCTGGCCACGAATGGTGTTGGTCGTACCGTGTCTATTAACTACTACCATTACTATCACCAATACGACTATCACGTCAGCTAAAACCACAACTAGAGCCCACTGTGGTCGTAGAACAAGACGAAGAAGAAGAACAAGAAGAACATCAACAACAACAGCACTCATCTATGAACGATTCATTATGCTTGCCGTTTGACCTACACACAGATAGCAGTCTCGAGCGACCTCACTCGACTCAGCTATCATCGGATGTCTCCGTTCGCTTATCGATCGTGCGGTTGTGCTGCCGATGCTAACGGGGCGTCGGCGACCATTCTAGTATTGAAACAACAACAGCAAGAACAACAACAATACAACAATGATAACACGACAAACACAATTCATCTGCATCGCAGCTTGCTGTTGTTGTTGATATTGCAGCTGCTGCTGCTGCTATTTGTAGCGGTTTAATGTTGTGTTACTGCGGCAAGAGGATCCAGGGCGGTCTAACGTCAAAGAAGACAACAAGACACGTCGTTGTTGTTGTTGTTGCTGCTGTTTTTGTTGTTGTTGTTGTTGTTGCTGCTGCTGTTTTTGTTGTTGTTGTTGTTGCTGCTGCGCCTTTCGCCGTAGTATCTTGTTTACGTATCGCCCGGATCTCTACCCGCTCGCCATACGTTCAGCAGCACAGAAGACAACTTTCAGCGGGGGTCGGCTCTGGTGTTGATGATGGGTGCTGTTAATGTTGGTGTTGTTCTCGTTACCGTTGTTGTTGTTGTTGTTGTTGTTGTTGTTTTTTTGTTGTTTTTCATTGTTGTTGCCAGAAAAAGCACAGTGTAAGTCCACGCTATAATGTCAATAACCCAGCAACACCTACTTCTCAGAAGGTAGCCTCCTGAGTCGATAGCAACAACAACAACTAAAACAACCACCAAGACAACAACACCTACAGAAATCCCAACCGCGACAAAAACAACAGCAACAACAACAACGACAGCAACAACAACAACAACAGCAACAACAACGACAGCAACAACAACAAAAGTTGGACTACAAATCATACTAAAGCTACTACGATGGGAACAAGTACCGCTACAATAAATATGGCGGACAGCTTGCCACATTTGTTGTTGGTGTTGTGGCTGTCTGGGTTTGGGATAGTTTATTTGTTGTTGCCTCTATTGTTGTTGCTGCTGCTGCTGCAAGTGTTGTCCTCGGCGCGTTGTTGCTGTCAATGTGTAGTTGATGCTGCTGTTTTCATTGTTTTTGCCGTCGTTGTTGTCGCCATTACTGTTCCTGTTGTTGTGCTTGTTGCTGTGTTGCTGCACTGGCTCTGTGCACCACGTCAATATCTCTTCATGAGTTTTCTTCCCGCTACTACTGCGAATACTCTCTGGGCACACAGACACAATAAGTCGGCCATTGCCACGAGAACGATATGCGCGTAACTATAGCAGCAGCAGCAGCACCACCACCACCACCACCACCACCACCAGCTCTCGGATCTGAGATAGAATCGTTTCGTATTGTACAATTAATGGCATCGTGTTTAGTGTCCTGCTCGTCGATGTCAGGACTGCGGCAACCTCGTCTCAATACGCTGCTCGGATATGGCGACAGAATCAACTGGATAGGATCGAGAAGCAAACTGGCTAGCCGAGCCGGCTAAGGAAGTCTCCCTCAGAATCTCTCACAAACACATCGGCATCGGTATCGGAACACTCAAGCAGCTTCTTGTTGGTATCGGTCGTAGCAATTCCTCGTTTGTGCTGCTGCTACTGCTGCTGCTGCTTCTGTCTATGGGGTCGCTTAAAATATTAATACTCTATACAACTACGAATGTGCGACTACTGTGGACTACGAATAAGCAGACATTGCATACATTCTAGCGAAGGTGTATCGGTCTATATATGTCCAGCGAATAACACAAATATCCATCAGACATTTAGACACAATTGCAACACTATATAAATATATATATATATATATATATATATATATATATATATGAAAAAAAAGTGAGCGAACTAGCAAACCGCAGTATTTGCTGCTGGCCCGTTGCTGACAGGCCAGCCTGTTGGAGCTGTTGTTGCTGCAAAAACACTTACAAACATTACTTGGAAGATTCGTTATTTCGGGGGGGGGGGGGGAAAAGAGAGAAGACCTGTGCCATATGCTAGGTATATGGATGTGTAAACATGACATTCAGGTCTGTACGAACTCAACCGTTCGTCGATATGTCATCCATGTTACGAACATTACATTTACATCAACAGGAATCAGGGATTGTTTAATTCTCCGCATAGGCTAGATTCGTCAACGCGTCGACCCTTGGATAGTCCGCCATCTGTCCGGAAAAGCCAATACATTTATTTCCTTTCCAAAGTCCTAATACAGATAAATGTTTCAAATAATTACCGGCCGGGCCCATGATTCACCCACACTTCATAGTTCGTAATTTGGCATGGCAAAACCCATTTGCGGCGAATGTACGTGGGTTACATGTGCGTACGCATATATATATATATATATATATATATAATATTGTCACGATAGCTCCGTTATCCTACAGTAACATACTTATGCGAACTAGACCTTGTCGCAAAGCTGCTGCATTAACGACTCACATAAAACTAAAGACATTGTTTCAAGTAATCCAAGATAACGCTATATCATGTCTATTATGAACCGACACGGTTCGTATAGGTTGGTCTAATAATAATAATCATAACTGCCGGTTATAAGCGAGACTGGAATTGAACGCAACCGATGTGTAATAAACAGGTGTGCGAAAACGGGTAAGAGTTTCACCTGCTGAAAAATATCGATATTTTCGCAAGCGTGCTCGAAGGTCGACTGAATGTTCGTTGCCCAGTTCGTCGTTACAACTTGTGCGACATGCCCACGACAATTGCCAAAAGCACAACGAATAAGATGTGTGTGTGTGTGGCAGCAGCGACAGCAAAGGTGAGGTCCTGGTCCATACCGAACCAGTCGGTACGCAAAGAGACGGCCACAGGAAGCTTATGCAATGCAGCGTAACATGCCCAACGTGTACGTTCGGGTAGTTGTGGACGTGACGCGGAACGCACGCATATTTCGAGTCAGCTTGCCGGCCAAATTGACCGCTGACACACCTCATGCCCGCTACTACTAATAGCGCCGACGACAGGCCCATTAAACAGCGACCAAGACGAATAAATGAGGATTAGAGAGAAAATAAAAAAAGAATCAACAAAATTATATGATCTGCTGCTGGAAAGGCAGGTCCTATCTATCGGTCGGCTTCTGCTTGGTAACGTGTAGTGGTGGTGATTGTTGTTGTTGTTTTTGTTGTTGTTGTTTTTATTGCTGCTGTTGCTGTCCACGATGGGGCATTGACCTGTCTCGGGTAGAGTTTACATAGATCTGTTGTCTACCCTCGGTGCACCGCGTCATACGTGCTTTGTTACTACTGCTCCAGCAGTGGGACCGGTAAACGCTCTTCAGTCGTAATGGCAGTCCCAGTTAGAATCGCTTTCTAGTACAGATCGTAGCAGTAACAGTAGTAGAAGTAGCAGTCGTAGTAGACCACGCTAATGTAAACTGCTTCGTGCTAGTTCATAGTACAATGCACCGCATTGCCTAGTTGTTTTGTCCCTTCTTCTTCTTCTGTCTGTCTGTCTCTCTGTGTGTCTGCTGCCAGGTTCGTTCGTTTGTAGTTCGTTTCATGTCCGTATTTATGATTAGTAATCATAAAAGAAATAGCCGCATTTCCCACGAGCGTCATGGGTGTGTTCTGGCGTTGTTATACAGCCGCCGCGGTCGCCGTCGTCATGGCTGCAATGACGCCGCTTTCACGGACGGCTGTTACAGTAAGTGGGCGAAAAACGACAGAGAGAAATCGAAACGGAGAAAAAAACGAAAGGTACGCGCAACAATATGCGGGTCCAGCAGCAAAGTCCAAGCTGCTGCAGCAGCGCGTTTGAATTGAGAGCGAATAGCGGCCGTGTCATCACCAGTGTCGTCTACTAGTCTAACTGCCACGATCTACCGGATCCGATGGTCAAGGAGTTCGTCCGCACTCACACCCCGTATCTTTTGTCCAGCTCTTCGATAAAAGAAGAACCATGCAGCAGTAGAAGTAGTACTGGTAGTAGAGGTAGTCGTAAAAGCAGTACTTGGTTCGTATCTGTGTATCTCTGCAACGGCCAGCAGGTTACGAAGTAGAGGATGGGAGGATGATAATGATGATGACGACGACGACGACGACGAAAGGTTTGTCTTCTTCAGCGAAAAGATCTTTCCCTTCGAGCTACTTACATAGTCTACATCTGCGTGTGCTAGAAATGCAGACGTAACAGCAGCTGTTGCTGCTTATGTGACGAATTTTCCTTGGTCACGAGCAGAATCAGGTGCGGTTATGGTGGTCATCATATCGCGATACACTGGCGCATTTCGGTCGCCGAGAAAATCCCCAGACACTGTCACAATTAAACAAAGAACGCCACTGGAACAGACATCGACCCGACATAGATGAGAGACGAGGACGCCACAAGCTTAGTCAAAACTGCGGTGCGGAGCGGAGCGGCGAAGAAGAGCCAGCAGCGAGAAACGACGAGATGTCTTAATCGAGATGTTTTGTGCGAGTCTTCCTCCCCTTCAATTTGATTAGGATTACTTGTGGCGTCACAACACCAGTTTATTCTCAAAATAATATTAGCATTAGTAGTGCTATGAAGAGAAAGGTTTACAGTGTTTGCGTGTGCTTTAGGGGCAAGTCGATGTTGCAGCTTTTACGCGACTTTGGGTGGTTAACTTTTCTTGCACAGATCTACGCATCGTCAACCAGCAGACGCATTTGAAAGAAATCATTTCAGCAATCGACGAAGCAAAAAGAGTGGAGCTTGGAACATGATACCCCTATCAACACATCGACATTTTCTAAGTTTAATTTGGCTAACAAACGGCTTGCACTGTTTTAGTTGCCATATCTGGAAGCCCGCTTATGACTGAAAGACTACCAAACTTATTTTCACGTCGACTGGACATATTTTTTTACATAGTGTTACAATGGTTTAACTTACATGGTAGACGCATGCCACTATGAATGCACTTTTCAAAAGTCAAAACCGCCTTTGGATCACAGTGGAAGTATGTGGAAAAAAGTAAATGGATTTGATCAAAGTCAAATATGATCGTTATAGGACGACGAGACTATATATGTATATATATATATATATATATATATATATATATGGTTACATCACCTGTTATGTAGCGCGGAAGAATTTGTAGATGCGCGAGGTGCTTAAGCCAGTGCGACAGATGCCACGCCGCAGCATGTCCAGTGATTCAGTCAATAGCTGAACTAGCAAGATGAGAGAAGATTAAGTGATGTCAAAGAAGCACTAGTTGTGTCTGATGTACATAATTATAATTGACCAATTTGTATGTTAAAAAAAAAACATATATATATATTTATATATATATATATATATCTGCGCTTATGTGTCATTAAAGTGCACGTCCGTTATTCACCATATATCGTACGCAATCATATATGTAGCGTGTTTGACTATGCTGACTATGATGTCGAGGCAAACAAAACGTAATAATGATGCGCCGGCTAGAACTGGATCGCAGGCTCGCAGACGACGCTGCTGCAGACAAATTTGGGTACGGACGTGTACACAAAGACATGTGCATCATTTTTCAAAAATTTCCCCGCGCGCGTCTGCCCAGCGTATAGCGTACTGTAGCGTACGCGAGCCGCCGCCGGGTCAGGCGTGAAGAGCCAGGCCGGACGCACGAACGCCCGGACTCCACAGGGACTGGAAGCGGTGAAACAAATCGTTTCTGTCAATGTTACCGACGCTTCCCGACGATCTTAATTAAGCGAATCCGCTAACGAGCGAAATACAAATCGAAAAATCCGCATCTCGCCACTGCCGCAGTAGACGCAGCAGCAGCAGCAGCAACAACAACAACCACAAAAAACATGACTGGAACACAGGAGATGTAAGTACATTTTACAATTTACAACCAACTCAGAGGCGAGCAACAAAAATTGCTACAAGCAGCAACACGAAAACACGTACATGTTCCGTCACATTAGTATTCATGTGCATCTACATGAGTATATATATATATCTATATGGGTGTGTGTCTGCGTGTAAGCGAGTGGGTGTATCTGTTTAGATCTGTGTATGCTTATATATATATATATATATATATATATATATATAGTTGGCCATTTGCTGCAGAAAAGCATACGTCTGGCTGACCACATGGAGCTTTTGGGTCTTGTAGTTGCTACAGCCGTCATTATTATTATTATAATTGTTAAATGTAGTTCCATGTTTTCCCATGGACCCCGCCACCGTTTGTTTGCTCGGTTGCAGCGCCGTTGGCCAATTATATTTGTTTTGAATTACGATGAAGGTAAAACGTCAAGCGTTTAACAGGCCGAACTAATGAAACTAACAAGAACCGCGCACACAAAGCCAGTTTGCAAACGGACTGCTCTCGCTAACGCTTTCACGTCAGGTTACCGGAGGAGTTAAGGATCATATATTCGGAACGATTTGGCTGCCATTTGGCAAAGGTCGTCATCTATCGTCTCATCGATGTCATACGACGTCACACTGTGTCTCGCACTGAGACACGATGTCCGGAGATGAAATGAAGAGTCAGTAGAATGAAGGAGCCTGGAAGGATTGCACAGACGACAGTCGGTACTGCTTTCTCCCGCAGTCGCGAGAGTCGCTGCAGCAGGGCCGAGACGGATATTGCCAAAAGCACAACTGAGCTTCATTCGGCTTCACATTACCATTCGGTAATGTGCTATTCGCTTCTGGTTTAGGTATGCATATAGTATATGCATATACACTTACATATGTATGCATACGGTTCCCAACCGCTATATATGTTTATATATATGCATACGGGTCTCACCATATATATATATATATATATATATATATATATAAGAATGAACATATATATTTAAGAATGAGATTTGCGATCAGGCAGGCTGGCTGGAAGGATCTCACATTATTACCTCTGCTCACCTGCCAATGTCCCTGGCGCTGTACTGTTGCTTATTCCTCTTACTAGCACTACAATAAATACTACTGCTGTTGTTGTTCTGCTTGTTGTTGCCGTTTCTACAGCTGCTACACATTTATTTTACTTATCTATGTATTGCTTAGTAGGTCACATGCCTGTCAGTGTGCAGCTTGGGGTTCAGTGTCTTTTATATCTGCCGCCGCCGCATGTTACTAGTGTACTTGCTGTTGTTGTTTATGTACCATGAATTTATCTGCGGTTTCAGCTACAATAGCATATATGCATGCGTAAGTGCATAGACATGAGACCTATATATATTATACATATATATATATATATATATATATATATATATATATATATATATATATATATATATATATATATATATATATATATATATATGGCAACGACGCCATATCAGGCCGTTTTTCGCACTAGCGCGACGGGGGGTTAGAGAGCTACGTCGAGTTCCTTTCGGCACTCTAGGTGCTGTTTATACATAAATACATACATACATAAATTGGATGGGGCAGAAAGTAAATGGCATCTTTCAAATTTAAAATCAATCTAAAAATGAACGTATTAATAGATTTTATTCATTCAAATGTACCTGCATACAAATACCAAATTCAACCTTCCCCTATCTCTAGACCAAACTATCGATGGATATACCATGGCAAATAATTCTGGTTTCTGCAAGCCGAGAAATGCCTCCACGTGCATTGTTGCTGCTTTTGATGACGTTAATGTATATGTGGGAAACATGATATCACTTTTACGAAGTTCTCGAAGATTCTACGGTTTTTGGCGCTTTGAATGAGACCACTTTTGCAAAGCTCTCGAAGATTCTAAGATTCTCACACAGATATTCGCTTTGTCAGCATAGCAGACTTCTCAGAGGTGTGGCAGAAATTTAAAAAGCACATCTACCAATGTCAGTACAACGATCTATCCAACCTAATATATCGCACTCTAACCTAAGGGGTGCCGGGATCACAGAGTGCTATGGACAACGCCATGGTACTTATATACTGCTGGTCATGGCGGTAAAAGGTATCACCTCGTCTGATTCGAATTGGGACCACGGACAACGATCACGACGATGATGATGATGATGATGATGACGACGATATTGATGGTGGTAATGGTAATGGTGTATATCTGCTGAAGATTGGCTATTGTATATATTTTGAGTGCTAAGCTAGCTACGTGGTGGTTAAGTCAGGTTTACTCAATCTCCCCTGGCGGCTGGCTCGTGGCCTACGAGCACCGCCTGGCTTCATTCAGTGTGAGTACCGGCGACCCGGTAGGTGTAGAGGGGTAGAAGGGCTCACTCTGGGCTTTGACACCACCTTATCCCCCCCCCCCCGTTCCCCTCAAACACACCCCACGCCATCACCCCAACAAACAACGAGCGCTAGATGTTGATGTACTCGCTAAGTAAGATATAGCGGCAGCGGTAGCCGTAGTAGTAGTAGTAGTACTAGTGGTATGAGGGGGAAGAGGGGCCTGACTGGTACCCCAACTAGATGCTGGGGTATTCGCTGTAGTATTAGTGGCATGAATAGTAGAAGCTACCCCAGCTAGATGTTGGCGGTACTCGCTGTAGTAGTACCCCACTACTAGCATCTAGCTAGACTAACGCTGTAGTGCCTCTGAAGGGATGCAGTTGCGCTCGCTCTATGCGTACAGCGTACAATGCATGGTGGATGTGACTAGGCGAATGGGTACACGGCCTGACAGACAGACAGACAGACGGACGGACAGACGTAGGAACGAGCTATAATAGGTCGAAGACACCCAACTAGCCCTAAGGGGACTGACCGTACTCGTCGTACATTGAACGGTAGGGAAAACCTCAACGTGTGTGAGGAGCCTGCTTGGTTGTCTGACCGCCGAGCAGCAGCGCAGCATTGAGAGAGCACCTCACGATGAGGAAGATTACCATCCGGCATCAGTCACACTCGGGCTCAACTTTACTACCGTCATCGTCCAGCCAGCCACCCAGCCAGCCAATACCTACCATAGGCTAGCCAATACCTACCATAGGCTAGCCAATACCTACCATAGGCTAGCCAATACCTACCATAGGCTAGCCAATACCTACCATAGGCTAGCTAATACCACGCCATGCCGCCGCCGCGGTCGATGTCGACGGATCTCCAGCCTCCGCTCCCAGCCAGCGAGGCAATCTGCCGCAGACAGCCACAGAAACACTGCTGCAGCTGTGGCAGAGTAACATGCGGCTAGTTGTGTGAACGGCATCTATGCACGGCAACGAACGAATGGTCGGTCAGCAGCACTTTGAGCAGTACACCAGTCGGAGATGCGTGTTTATTGCAGCGACACCACCAACAGCAACGGCAGCAGCAACAGCAGCAACAACAACAACAGTAGAACATGGCAAGCGCTCATGCTAGGCGAATGGACCCATCCAGGCATCCAGGTCCATGCTATACATCAATCACCGTGCTCTATATCGCACTTAGGCATAGAGCGGGATAGAAGGACCGGGCCGAAGTAACAAATATGATTTGGAGGCGGCTAAATAAAAAAGAAATATATATATATATATATATATATATATATATATATATATTCTTTTTTCTTTAGTGGAGAAGTAAGATATATATGGGAAAGCAAAGTTAGATGGATACAGGTCACACAGGTCTAGAAGACACACATCTGACATATTTATATGGGCCCACCGTTAGTTTGACGAACCCATTCGTTCTCTCCGCCTCGTGTTGCATATCGGTCTAAATCTGCCACAGACAGGACCGCCAGTTGGTGCCGTTATTGTTACGGACGTTGATGTTGTTGTTGTTGTTGTTGTGGTTGTTAGTGTTCCTGTCGTTGTTGTTGTTGTGGTTGTTAGTGTTCCTGTCGTTGTTGTTGTTGTGGTTGTTAGTGTTCCTGTCGTTGTTGTCGTCGTCATCGTCGTTAACGTCGTAGGTACGTAGGAGATGACACGCTCTGCTTAAAGGCGGAGGCATTACTTGTTGCTTGATCTTGCCGCTTGACGATCGTGACATGAGACCACGTCACCCGCGAAAGGGCTTCGTCACGTCTTATCGCATCAGACCACCAAGGCATTTAGAATTTTCGCAAGCAAAAACAATGGAATGATATGTATGGTTTCGCCGTGTGTGTATCTGATGTCACTCTATATATATATATATATATATATATATATATATATACTGGCTTGAATTCATATGAGACTCAGTATACAACAGTGCTGCATGCTTCTACGTGCTGTTGAGACAAGTCGTCGTGCATGCGTTCGGTACAAAGTCCACGTATTTCGTGCCTATCAACGACCAGACGTTCGCAGAGTACTAACTCACACAGTATGCGTACGCGAACAGCTCGCTGCTCGACGGCTGGATCAATCACATCGGGTGGTCCACGACGATCATCTACGCCACCCACGTAAATAAAGTCGTACAAGTGAATCCATCGTCTACTACGCAACACAGGTTCTACAAGCGGCGAGGAGCGGTGAATCAGGAGCACCGGCAGCAGCAGCAGCAGCAACGCATAACACTGTTCAGATACTAAGAATCAACGGAAAACAAGATGGAAACGTAGAAGAAAGAGATAAACACAAAATAAAAGCGACCATGCTGTTTGTTGTAACTGTGACTACGGGTCAGCGAAAGCCAGTAGCAGTACGCCGGCTTTCCTTTGTGCTGAGGCTTTGGGTGGTGGAAGCAGCCATTCTCTGTTGGCCTATCTCGATCATCACAATTTGCCTGCCTCGTTCGAAGAGTGCTCGTCACCCGGGCTACAACTACACACGGTCCTCCTCGAACTGTTTCGAAAGTTGATGACCACACGATGCACCCATGAGGTATTGCCATTGCGGTTCCAGTGCACAGCTATGTACATTTATTTTGCCTATGTTGTTCTTATTTGGCAGCACAGGCAAATTATATACGTATATATATAAATATATATATATATATATATATATATATATATATATATAGATATATATATATATATATATATATATACATATATATATATATATATATATATATATATACATATATATATATATATATATATATGTATATATATATACATATATATATATATACTTCAAATGGCTTAAATTGTATGTTGCTCTTAATAAAGATACACTGGCACGGTAGTACACTATGTGCTGTTGCATCAATAGCAACGTATAATTTCAGTTAAAAGCATTGACGGGGGGACACAACAAATGTAGCCGTTGATCTACTCGCAAATGTAAGTGATTACATAATTAATTATTTACCTCATTTAAATGGATACAAAAGAGATCGTGACGGCTTTATATATATATATATATATATATATATATATATATATATATATATATATATATTGAAATGCCCTGTAGCCAGTGTCGATATCGAGAGTCCTTGTTTCTTGCTGGATTCGATGCGCTTTATCGTTTGCTGCTAAATCGTCGTTGCGTAAAGGTTATTAGAGTAGAGTTCCAAATCAGCAATAGAGCCCAACGCTCTTCTAGACATATTCTTAAGCCGATATCACCGGCTATTTGGAAAGGTCAGATCGTTTTAAGCTTTTTTTTGTTTACGTCTTCAAAAATAACAGCAAAAATGTTAGGAATAGCATCTCTTTCTCTCTCTCTCGATCTCTCACACTCTTCATCTCTTGGCAATGCGACCGGATGATAGGTAGCGCACAGCATCTGAGGAAAAAAACACCAAAGACGCACACGAATGGCCAGTCTTTCAGATTTTAGCTCGGGCCGGCATAATTGGTCATGATTTGGTTAAGATCTCGACGTTCCGAAATCCGCGATTTATCATTATATTTCCACTAACTGTTCGAATGTCTTGTCAAATGTAACACCGATGACCCCTTAAATCATCGTTAACAACTGGCAAAGGAAGATGCAGTGTGCATTATCTACACTGATACTGAGCATGTAATGTATAAACGATCTGATTTATATTTCCTGTTTCCGAATAGTCTGCTAAAAATGTGCAGTACATTAATATATATATATATATATATATATATATATATATATATATATATATATATATATATATATATATATAAATATATATATTACGTCCAAGTGAGACAAGACAAATATTGATTTCTGAGGATAACGTCAGTACAAACATACACCTGTATCGTGCCAGCGGCAACTACAAGAGCAAAGACCCGAAAGAGACAAGGCTCACAAAGCGATTGGGCAAATTGCTGCCAAACCTGTAGGATATCTATGATAGATAACACTAGGCATCTAGATAAGAAATCAGCAGTGGTGGATATTTTGTCAGCTGATACTCTATTGCGGTAGTAATACTTAGCAACAGTTAGGCAGCAGGAGCCGTTGTCGCGTGTCAGGGATATAATCACTAACGAGACCCCTCGCCGTAGCCTGCCCCCCCCCCCGAAGGAACCCCACGTTCAGCAACCCCCTGTCAGTTGCTTAGCTAGGACGATCAAGGGAGACGGCCAACGGCCCACGTTACTTCTTGATTGAAAATATCCTTCGCCGATATCAATATTCAACGATAAGAGGCGCTTGTTTCTTGTGTTGCTGCTGCTGCTGCTGTTGTTGTTGCTGTCATTATTTATAATGTCTTTTCGCTTTATCTTCGTGGCCCTCTAGCCGCGTCCTCACTCGACGTGCCGCCGTCAGCGGGATATTGCTTTGCCGGCCGTCACTTTCATCTGCAGCCAGCATCAGCACAACTGCCGACGAAGTAGGCTGCTATCCATAATAAGCTATCCGAGCTATTCGAATAATCTGATACTGATCCGGTCAACTTGTGCACTGTGCAAGTGAGTCCCGTTATTTGATATATATATATATATATATATATAAAGCTAAAAATGTCCTGCTAAGAGGGCCGTCGCGATACTACCGCAATCAGCTTCGTCAGTCTTCGATTTCGCTGAGCAATGTGTCGGCCAGACAAACCGCTATACGCAAGCAAGCTACTGTGTCCACTATGTTATTATTAGGACATTTAGTTTATTGCTGTTGTTATGATTCGTACTCTTATAGCTAATGGTGTTTTTCTTTCTCTTTGTTTTCAGCATTATTATCACAGTGTTTACAGTTGATTTCGTACGCATATTACCATTAAATGACACTATTTGCGTTGCGCTTGAGCAATCTCATTATCGGAGCGTTTGTTAAACGGCATCTATGCAGCATGACGTTAGACGTTAGTGCTACGTTCCGATAGAAGTTCATCATTCGTTTATTGTGCGCATGGTATGGCAGACGCCACTCTGTCACACGGACAGCTTACTATAGCATATCGTCCAGTATAGGGTTATTTTATGTAGGAAGTGCTCTACCAATCGCTGCGATATTTTAGAAACCTGATCGTACCTACCGAACCGTGGGAGACTTCCAGTGCATAGCGGGTTTCAAAATTTAAAGATTTGGCACATCTGCAACAAAGCAAATTAATCACCGGTTCTGTTTCAGTAAGATTCAGTAAGTTTTAGTCTTTCAATAGAGGGCAGTGTACTGTGAACATTTTTACGTCCCCAGATTCTATAATGTGAGATTTTTGACGGTTTGTGCGGTTAATATATTTCCCGTATGTATGCATTGTGGTATTCTCTGATTTTAAAATTGAATAAAAAAATTAAATTTGAGAATAGTTTTTGTTCTAACATCTTTCTAAATAACCGTAGGACAGGTGTCGTGGGTGGACCTCTGGGCTAAGTCAGATTTTGTTCTGCTTGATTTAGGTTATCAACCTCATGAACATTCATATACAGCACCACTGCGATCTCGAGTTAGCAATAGCGTGTGAAAATAAGGTCTGGTCATAGATTCGGCTTAACGCAACAATTGATTTAGATTAGTTATGGCATTCATAACCGAAACAAGTGAAACGAAAATAATAAAATGAAGCAAGATACGTGTGCTTTTCTATAAAATAAACCACATGGATTGAAACACGTGCACGCGCGTATCAAAACAGAAGAAACGACAAACCAAACATATGCCAGAATGGATCCCTCCACTTTGACATGGCCAATGGTTGTTGAGAATTGACATCTGAACCTCTTGTGCTGGCTAGACTTCTTCAACAACCACATCTAACTCTGCGAATATAATATATCTAGGTGTGTAACCGAGATTTGCGTTGGTAGACAGCCACATCCCGCTAAGACCTGACTAGTCAAAAAGGCTTGTGTTGGCGACGGTTTGTCTTGGAAATAAAACAATAAAAAAGCGTACATATATATATATATATATATATATATATATATATATATATATATATATACCTAAACATGTACATAAGGGCTTTTTCATAAATAGACAGGCTGATAGTCTAGCCACTTGCGTGTGATAGCATGATCAAGTGGGCGGCCCTGATAGCTGTGCTGCCACTTCTATAAGGGCACTTGCTTGCTATCAAAAAAAAAACAAACACGCAAGCAAATAGTGAACGTGTGACGATATGACCGAAACAAAATAAAGTCCAAAATAGAATGAGTAAACACTGCCCGAACGACCAAACAGCTCAAGGGTCCGCTATCGATCCCCCTCTGCGGGCACGTAGAATTCCGATGACGTGAGCCGCACCCCTTTCGTATTATTATTATTATTATTATTATTATTATTGTTGCTCGTTTCTTATCGTCGTCGTAATAGTTAAATAGCACCGATTTTGTATTTAGAGCTACAGCCTCGATAATTTACCGAAATTATTTTATTTATTGATTTTTAAAGAATAAAGCATCTACTAATTGTTACAGGCATATCTATCGTTTGTAAAGCATGCTTGGACTTAACCTATTTCAACGTCGAGCGATGATTGGCATATGTTTAACCTCTGGCGTTTCGCTTACCTGTAAGCAAAAACAGGATCAAATTAGTCTTTGATGAAAGTAGTTCTCGTCTAGCTACGCTAGGCAAAAACTATATAATAGCAAAACTCTACATTAAAACTGTATTCGCTTGTATAAAAAATTGAATAATTTTATAATAATATAAATACGCAAACACCTTATATATGTCAATTTATTTTTATAATTATATATTAGATATACACTAAAACCTGTGCTCAAATAATAATAATAATAATAATAATAATAATAATAATAAAAGTGCAAACAATAAACGCAGTAATCGCAACACCAGCAGCGAGTGCAGTATCCACAACAAAGTTCAAGCAGACGTTGTCGCAAAAACACAAACAACCATTTATGATAACACAAGAAACAGACGGCCGAACGAAGCGTAGACTAGGCTAGAAGTGCCCGGGGCGGCGGCGGTGGGTGGAACAGCCTAGTTAGTTGACGAAGAAGTACATTTAATTTGATGCGTTTTGTTTTACATTCTTTGACCCAGTTGTTCACCTCTATCTTTTCTCAGTATTTTCGTCTGTTCTCTTTCTTTGCGGATAGTGAGCCTTCGCGAACGCACTAGAACAGTCGACGTATACTGATGCGACGCCATTTGCGACATGCACAAATGATGCTTGCGCTG
>QVRM01002116.1:202500-230000 GCA_003439945.1 Dermanyssus gallinae | reverse complement strand
TTCGTGGGGAAAAATGGGTTTTAATCAGAAATACAGGGTTCTTGTGGAAGAAAAAGTGGGTTTTGATCCGAAATCTAGGGTTTTTGTGGGAAAAACGTGGGCTTTGATCCGAAATTTGGGGTTTTTGTGGGAAAAACGTGGGTTTTGATCCAAAATATTGGATTTTTTGAGGAAATAATAATAATAATAATAATAATAATAATAATAATAATAATAATCGCTTTCATAAGAGTAAATACTAGTAGTGAGAATAATCATACCATTTATTAGTAACACATTGTTGTTAATTAACTACAACGAGCCAACAAACGCGACCTCAGTTTTGGGATCGCTTGCCGAATGGTGCACGCCAGGGCTGTTATAGGCTGAAAGTTAACACGTTCACTTACACAGGATAGTAATATAAATTGATTAATAAAAACTACAACGAGCCTGTTGCTGTGGTTGTTGTTGTTGTTAATTGATAGCAACAATCATATCATGCCTCGTTTTTGTTGTTATGCTCGTTTCTGCTCTTGTTGCTATTGTTGATGATGCTGCTGCTGCGGCTGTAATGTTTGATACGGCTCGTTGGTTAACGCTGGTTCGGCCCCTCCCTGCAGGCAACGAAGCCGTCAACAGAGCGACAGCGAGAAGAGTGTTGCGGTGATCACACAGCAAAGCTATGCCATACACGGTGTGGGGAGAAGTCAGTAGTAGATGGGCAACATATGGGGCTTTTGTTAGCTTCGGCCGGCAACAATAGACGAACAGGTATGTGTTGGTTGGCCCTATTGTTTGTCAACGCTTTCAACAGCAACAACAACTTTCGTTGGGGAAACAGTAACGGCGCCTAAAAAATCTTAAGCCAACGTATGGCGTGAGAACATCGTAAGCGGAAATCTACACAGCTCGCTGCACATAGACTCACATAAACACTGCACGTAGACTACCCTGTGTGTTGTGGATCATGGTCACTGATAGACACGGGTGTGCATAACGTCTCATGTTCGAATCTATGCATGACGCTAACCGCTGAAAACCTTAAATAGTTACCCGCCTTATACAATAACTCGCAAGGGTTTTAGATCGCCTGCTAACAGATACACTGCATTTCATCTCTATATGTTTTATTCAGTCATTTCAATTCTACAATATCACGTGAAAATAAACTGAACCTGAAGAGACGGGTTAAACCTTTGAGGTATCAAGGAGAACATTTTGTAGTGGAAACTTTAAGATTTAATAAAAGCTACTGTTTGGCTCGGGAAAAACTATTCACCCATAAGATGACTAATTTTACTATTTTTTTAATATTTATAATAATTTTAATCTATAATATATAACTTTTAATATTCCCAAATATACAAGAGGTTGGGCAAGTTCTAATACATTGAATTTTGCTTTTTTGAGTTTGAGTTTGATTCAAAGAAGTGAAGAAAACGAGGTTCAGCTATTTTTAGGGAGCCGACGGGGGCAACGGATCTGCATCAAATGTTTTCACACATTGTTACTGATTTTGCATTATTTGACGAAACATTTGATTTAAATATTTCTGCAACATCCCTATTTGCCGGACTTGCTCCGTGTGACTTTTTCTTGTTTCCATAGACAAACAAAATTTGAAGGACAACGTTTTGAAACTATAGAGGAGCTAAAGAAAAAATCGCAGGAGCAATTCAACTGGATTCCAAAAAACGCGTTTGCTTTAAATTGTTTTTTTTAACATGTCCGAAGTGCGGGAAAGAGGGTGGCATATGTGCATTGCATTCAAAACAAAAAACACTTTGGAAGATTAAATAAACACTACTTTTTTATAACTATGTATTTTCGTATTACATACCGACAGTATAATGAGTGTAATAAACATGGCTTGCGACCCCGATGTCATGGGTCACTGATTCTATCCCGCCACGACCTATAACATAGATATACGATGGGTAAGGGCAGATGCTAAGAACTTGTCATTTGTGTAACCTAGTAATACCTAATAGACGCCTTTGTTTTGGTTATTCATTTTATTGTTAAAATTAGATTGTCTTCCTTGTACCTAATAGTTTGCAAAGGGACCGTAGCAATATACCTTTCAAGTGCTGATCTAAAGGCCGACTTCTCGCGTCATCAGTACATATATCCAAACAACTGTCATTCGTCATTTGCGAGTTGGAGTTTCTGAATGATGTGTTTGAAGTGTTTAAAGAACACCACTCCAACCATTGTCCAAGTGTTTTTTTACTGGGATAGCTGGCCAGCATTATGATGAAAGACAATTGATCCCAGCCGTCAAGTATTCGCATACTACCCCCTATATGTTCTCCTATCGTTGTCATCATCATCCGTAAACCATCGACCTTGCCCGTACATCTTTACGAAAGCCCAGTTGTACCGCCATCAGCACACGATCAGATAGCCACCAGAAGCAACTCATGGCTCTTGTTACGGCATCGAGCATTTGTTTGCAAGGCGGCTGCAACATTTTTAATATATCCTGCTGAAAGATCCTCAATATGCCATGAAGTACAAAGCGTGAACTGTAGTGCGTAGTCTGTATACCGAGAAAGCGTACATCGTGATTGACTCTGAGCGGTGAAAGTTATGAACGTCGTTATAAAGCAGAAATAAACTGCATCTCGACGCGGTTCGCTCGGGTTTTTCTCCCTCACGACTTCAGTGAACACAGACGCGGCACGCTTATTGATTGACGGGCACATTGGAGTATTTATTTGCGGTAAGATAAGAGAACGCCTGTCGAGCCCGGTGGCGTGGTGGAGGCATTCGTCTGCGCCTCGCGACCGGAGGAGACACATAGGTGCGCGGGTTCGAGGCCCACCGTTGCACATTTGTATTTATGGGGCATGTCCGTCTATGAAGCGATGCGAAAAGCAGTCTCATGGACGTAAAATCTTGGCTGAGAGTCAGCCCCGAAAGGATTTTCAAGATAAGAGAACGCCCAGTGAGTAGCCAGCATTGCCGTTATCTTCTGCACCGTCCTCATCTTCATCATATCGCTATCACAGCTATGACCGGAGCGTTACCATAAACTGCACTGACTGGGTTGTTGATTTATGATACACTTACGATTGGTTTGGTCGCCTGGCTGCTTAGTATTTGATCCTCCATCCAACGACCCATACGGCTGGTGGGTGGTGAGCGCTTAGAATGAACAACACTTTCTCCCTGGATGTTTCTCTATTTATCTATATACCTATCTATCTATCTGTCAATAGGTCTGCCTCTCTATCGGCGGACGAGCAAACTAGCTTTCGAGTTGACTAGCTGGCGGTCCGAACAAATAATCCTTCTTTTAGTAACACCGCGAGCTTTCACCGTTTTCCTTTCATTCCACCGTGAGTTTTCCATCCTTCATGTTATCGCCACCGCTGGCGTAGCGTGGGCCCGCGTGGTGACAAGCCACTACCGAAGCTGCCGCCGCCACCGCCGCTGTCATTACCCCAGCAAGTTGTATATGTATTTCTTTTGAGCGTCGGCATTGCATCCTGATCTGTACGAGGAATCATTAATTAGGCACGAAAGGTGAGCATAATAATTCTAATTACCATAGTAAATTTGTAGCAAGGCTACTGTATGTCTCATAGAAAAGAGATCATGTATCTAGTTAATTTTATGCTTTAACATCGTATTATGTCTATATACAAGATACAATCTATAAAAAGATAAAAAAAAAATATATATATATATATATATATATATATATGTAAAAGTCTGGGACAATAGAAAAATACGGAAAATAGCCAAGCTTCGAATGCTGAATTGTCTGCACGAAATTTTAATAAGGCAGCTGAATTTTATTTTTCCACTTTTAGGCTAGACATTCGTTATGCACTCCTAGAGCGATAGGAGGGTCTAACGAAGATCAGAACAACATCCAAGGTGTCTAACGTTTGCATGTCTTCTAGCAACTGTGTAGGGGCAGTACGAACAACACTAAATAAAAGTCAACCACTAACATTGCGTCAGTGTTTTCTTGTGAACGAGTATGGAACGCGGGCTTATCAGTGCCTGTCACTTTTGGTAGCATCAACAACGGCACTCGAGATATATATATATATATATATATATATATATATATATATATATATATATATATATATATATATATAGTAAAATTCACAAGGCAAATACAACAATAAAAACAGTTTTCATACAACAACAACTACTGGCACCATGTCCTGTTATCTACTAATACAATGTGTACGCGCCATACATGAGACAAGCAATGCACATTATATATATATATATATATGAATACTATAACTAGATATGCGGTACAGGTGTTCTGTATAGCAACTATAACAGCAACTACTGGGCTGTCTGTGGCCAGCGGGGCTAACGGCGGCCGCGCGCGTAATGGCTGATCCCCCCGGTGTAGTGATGGCGTTTGCTTGTTCTTCTTCCGTCTCTTTTTTTCTCTCTCGGTGTGTCTCGATGTACTTTGGGCTCAATTTTGTCCGCAGGAACCAGAATAATTGTTCGAAGATCTCTCTTTATATATATATATATATATATATATACATATATATATATATATATATATATATATATATATATATATATATATATATATATATATATATATACACATATATATATATATATATATACACATATATATATATATATATATATATATATATATGAGCATGCATGCTTACATACGAACATATATAAGAGCACAAGAAATACTCCGGCGGCTCGAAACGAGTGTGGCGGCCTATAATCATAATCGCATTTGTATCGTCGTCTTCAGCAGAAGCAGCAACAGCAGCAGCATCTTCTTTCGTCTATCCGCTGTCGCCAGCCATCCAAATGAGGCTCACTGTATGAAGAGGGACAGGAGGATAACGGTCGCATCGGCAGCCCCGATCACACCACGCAATGCCACCACGCCGCTGCCACGTTTCGAGGCGATTGCGCTGACGGCCAGACTGCCGTAACAATGATCCCAGCCCAATGGTGGTGGTGGTGGTGTTGATGATGGCGGACGATGCATTCTGTTGACGATGATGCCGCTGCTGATTTTGTGGATGCTGCTGTGAACCACTCGAGAGAAGCTACGTGAAATCCTGCTTCCTGTCACCCTTCTGCTGTGGATGCATGTATGGGTGGATGTATGTATGTATGCGAGTTACACCAGCGGCCCTCGGCCCCGACGAGCTTGGCAGGGTCGCTCATTGCAACAAACAACTGGAGTTCCCTTTTTGTCCCCTCGCCAACATGATTGTTGTAGCATTATCATCATTGCTATGAATATTAGTACTACTACTACTACTACTATTAGTGTTATTATCAGAGCCGTTATTGTTTATACTGATATTATTTATTGTGTGCTTCTTTTTCTTCGTCGTCTTCTTCGTCTTCTTCTTATTATTAATATTATTAGTATGTAGAGCCGTTGCGGTCACAGAGTCTTTGTGAGTCACCGGTTGGACCAGTCGTTCCTTCGAACTGACACAGACTAACTGACATCCTTTCTGCCTATAGACCAAGCTGTATGTGCAAATCTCGGCTAAAATCATCAACCACTGATAAAGGCAGTTGATTGGATCTCGTAGTCTAAACCAAAGTCAAACATGGTAACAACAGCAACAACAACCACTACCACAATCGCCAACGAGATACCGCAAAAGCCATCGTCAAGCTAGCAAAGTGGCGTCCGCCATGCCCCACCCCGTATTGCCCGAGGGAGGCACTCGACTTTCCTGGCGTACAGTTAGTTCACTGGTACCTAAATAGGTCGCCTATTCGCTGGTCCACCACTAATTTGGTATCTCATTAAATTAATTACTACCAGTAGATTGTTGTAGTAAATTATTGTAGTAGTTGTGATGGTCACTGCAACGGTAGCAGCTGCAGCAGCAGTAGAGCAAGTTCAAGGAGCAAGAACTTCAGTGATCTCATAACTTTAAATTTTTTTCAGTGACCTCATCCTTTGAGGGGTTTTTCAGTGACCTCGTCTTTCGAGGATTTTCTCAGTAACCTCGTTCTACGAGTATTTTTTCAGTGACTTCGTTCTTTTCTCGAGTTGGGAAGACCCGTTGGGTCAGCGCGTCAGGTTTTCGCTGCGTCAGTTAATGTAGCATGCGAAAGACAAAATACCGAACGAAATTACGAAAGAACAAGAAGAAAGACAAACGACTAGCAACGAGGTCGAGCAATGAGGACGACCAGGCCAAAATCAGATGGGAGCAGGAGCAACACAAAGATAAGGACATCAAGCAAGCAGGCCAGAACCATAAGAAAACCTCTGAAAGTACCTGCCATAGATAGTACTCCCACTGTATACGTGTGAGTACACATTTATTTATTTATATATATATATATATATATATATATATATATATATATATATATATATATATATATATATATATATATAAATAAATAAATGTGTACTCACACGTATACAGTGGGAGTACTATCCCAGCATCTCCTAATAATTAAATTATGACCGTTGATTGTAGCAATCACCGGCACCGGTGCAGTTCCCGCTGGTCATAACTATGTAGAATTACTTCTTAGATGACTAGTACAGGAATTTCCAAACGAGAATAACAACAATAGCAGCAGCATCAATTATTATAAAAATAGCAACAACGACAACAATAACTGCTAGAATAAAACCGTGTTTACCAAATATCTCCTCCTTGGTGGCATAAACCAGCCGGTATCAGTCTACGTGAAAATCAAGAAGTTTACGAACGCTGGAATGCAAAGAATTGTTTAATCATCCGTAGAAAGCCCACCACCATGGCTCTGCTCGAAAAGCCGAGGGGGTGGCGAAAATCTGTAGGCGTTCTGGAGGCTCCTCAGCGTCTATACCATGACCCGGTCGAGTCCGTGTTTAGCCAACACACACTCACCCGGAGCACAGAGCCACACACGCCTCCATAACCACATCTATATATATATATATATATATATATATAAATGTTGGGCTTTCGGGCTACACTTTTCGACGCAGCTCCCCTCACATAAAACACATGTCTTTTCGATTTTAGCTTTTCTTTATAGGGCATGGCTTGATAGTTTAAATATTATCCGAGCATGCACAGCATATTTTTATATATAAAGACCAAAAACTGTATCTATGCTTACTGTGTCGATTATATATATATATATATATATATATATATATATATATATATATATATATATATATATATATATGTTTCAATTAAACGATTTCTCTAAAATCTAAGCTACCCCACGATAACATGACCGCAAGTCTCGCATAAGAGCAGAATGGTGGTGCTAAGGCAAGCCACCGGCGAATTTTGTTGTATCCCAGTTGCAGCTGGATTCGTATCGCCCGCTCTGTGATACCCCCAAAAAGTTTGGCAGTCCAATATTATCGTCAGCCTGCTTTCATTTGCTTGCTATCTGGCATCCGTGATAAATTTGACCGACATCGAAATACCACAGGCTGTACAAACTTAAAATAAATCAGCCATGTAGATACAATTAAAAACTGGCTACAAGTGACTGTTCGAAGGGCCGCTGCCATCTGGGAGTTGATGTGCACTTCACCAGACGTCGCCTGGTTCCTTTTTATTTTTAATGCGTTACCAAAAAATCACACAATCAGCACCACTCTGTGTGTCAGCATTCAAGCTTGAATGGCCTTACAGGGTGTGATACCGGTTCGGCATACGGCTAAGCTACGGCGAGTGTTGTTGGCGATCTATAACACCAACAGTTTTCCAAGTTGTCGGTTGTATATATATATATATATATACATACAGTGAATATGTGTTCATAATTTTGCTTAGCTTTACTGCCGCAGATTGTCGTGATTACATACGTTAAATAATACGATAAATTGGTGAAAACACATAGAAATGTGCATTTAACTGCATACCATAACAGAAGTGAACGTACAACGACAACAAGAACAGCACGTGCTCCTACATCCGCTTTATACTACAGCTACAACGACGATATCTTCACCGCAGTAACCAGACGGGAATGACGCACGGTTCGCATCTACTCGCTAATGTTTCGCGCAATAATGTATTACGTTAAACTGGTTGCGCACGAGATAAAGTTGCTTAGATATTCAGACAGGTACGTGTATATACTGAATTCAAATCCATCGATTGCTTTGGATAGAGAAAAAGGATGCAAATAAATTGCACACAGCATGAAGGTGAAAAAGGGCGCTACCGCGGGCGTCTGCGGGAATCTGCACTCATTTTTTTTCATTTGTTTTGTTTTAATTGGCGTTATATGTGTAAACTTTACCGTAAAACAACACAATTGATTGTTTACTTAGTGTACATGGACCTCACCAGCAAGGAGAGTATATATATATATATATATATATATATATGACTCTTCGACTTGAGCAGATTGGCTCACATTTGGAGGTATTAACTGGTAATATGCAGGATGTACATCGAGCGTCGGTGTAAAAGCCACGGTGCTGTGAAACTCATTTTCACCCATGCTGGGGCGTCGCTGCTGTACTGTCTTCTTGGGGTTACTTGACGTAGGTACTTTAACTTGTCATTAAGACTGCTCGACTTTGTGCGGCGGTTATTTTCGCTTCAAGAAAAAGTTCTGCAAATCTTCTTGCAATAGACCAGGACTAATGGCCCTGAGAAGCACCTCTACGAGAACTTGGCACGTCACTAGACTTCCTAGTTTAAGGTTCCGAGATTTGTTTCGCTCAGTGTTGAAGGGTATACAGCGTTTGTGACAAAACATTGTTGCCACGTTGTCAGTCTTTCCAAAAATGTATATACGGCATAAGGAGAAGTCAACCTTACTAATGCGGTGTAGGTATTGCAAAAAGCAACCGTGGCTTATCAGCAGTTCAGTTGGGTGGTGTGGGCAGGTGAGCAAGCCATGTTTAAAGCATTACCAATTTTAAACCAGGGGTATTGATTTCGTCCAGTATCTAAAGTGACCCGGTTGAATGTATTTCTCTGATTCTGCTGATTAGTAGTTCCCCCATCCCGGAATTAACTGAGGGGCATCTTAAAACTAGTTCTTTAACTTCTATATCCTAAAGCACAAGAGTCCCACAAGACCTACGTGTATCACCGTTCTCCGAGGCGTTGCAAAAACGTTTCTGACATGTTCGAACATCACAGAAAATAAATGCCCAGATCGGGTGGGGAGATCGAATCCGCGGTCGAGTCCTTAGCGTCTTATTAGCAGCTACCCCCCCCCCCCCTCCCCCCAAAGCTACGTTGTTTCCTTTACGTCTTTGCGTCTGCTTATCTATCTCATTTCGTTTAGCGAGAATGTTTTAGGTGAAGACGAAGCTACCCGGTAAAGGGCCCTTCCTTTGCATCCGCCGTAGCCGCCATCACCAAGTAGCGACGCCACGGATTGTCGTACCAGAGGTTGTAGTTGCGACGGCTGTAAAACGTTCGAAGAGGTGAGAGACGGTCTACCGCCACTAACTCGTCTTCCAGGCGTGACGACGAACAACTGTGCGGGCTTAAAAAGCAATAAAGGAATAGGCCGGAGTAGCCGAACGAAGGGGAAAAGAAGAACAAGGTGTCGAAGAAGTAGAGAAACGCGGAGACGACGACGACGACGACAGCATATACGCACGCTGCTTGGCTGACTGCAATTAGATAGCACATTTGCACAACACTGATATGCAAATATACATATACAGACGACATACGTGTATATACATATGTATAAGCGGCAGTCGGTGTCAGCGCCAAAACGTTTCCGGGCGGGCGGCAACGCGAACGATACAACTGCCCCATGCCCCACATATACTAACAGACACCACTAGGCAGCCATTCACTTGGCGGATGGATGACTGGGTTCGGAGTACTCCCATCCTATATATATACATATATATATTATATATATATATATATATATATATATACAGAAAGAGAGGGAAGAGAGGAAGAGAGAAATCTTATCATGCAGGTTGTGTCAATGAACGGAGTAGCTGTTGTTTCTATTGTTGTGCAACACGCAGTATGTACGCGTTGTCGTCATCGTATACATGTGAAACAACGTTAGATAATTCCGGCTTGTGAGCAGATCGGTGACAACTGACATTGAAAACTATTGAATGCATCATTAAATGCATCTTCTGTCTTGAAGAATTAGAGGGCTGCAATAAAGGTGAAGAATTAATTTGCCACTAGACCCCCCACTAACTAATTAACCATTTATTGAGTCACACTCGAATTTGCAGAGCCGCAAATCTACGAATAATCACATTAGCCATACATCAATAGTTCATTTTTGTTTTCAATACAAGAACAGATGAAGGACAGAGAAAAGAGAGCGCAAACAGTGATCGAGAGAGAGAGATAGAGATAGCGTGCAGATTAGAATGTTGTTTGTACACAGCGGTTCTGAGGTTATCGCGATTGTTATATTGTTATTAATAAGACGGTAAACAGCCCAGACTACAGCATTCGCATACGGACACATGCAGATGCCTCCTGGCACGACGCTTGTGAGAAGCGGACAAAATTGTCCGTAGGCCAGAATAGGACGTCGTGGGAGGGAGGGCAGCCCCTGCTGCAATCAGCACACAGAAATAGAAGTATGGAAAATGAGAGAAAGAGAAGGAAGAAAAAGCATCCGCGCCAAACTTTGAATATTGTATTTCTACTACTATTGTATTAGTAAAGTTTTGCTCGAACCAATTTTTCGGTATGTACATATATATATATATATATATATATATATATATATACGCGTCCATGTGTGTGCTCACACATATATCATAATTATCATCCTCTTCGATGCTAGTCAGGCCGAACGTAATCCGAAACGCAAATGTATTTCCATAATTTGCCTAAAATGCCTCCCGTTTGGCGGGTCATTGGCGGAACGCGCTACCAACGGAGCTTCTAGCTGATACCTCTTTCACACGAACGAAGAAACAACGAAATAGCCATAGAATCGTGTGCTATGTCTGTAACACTGCAGTAGATGCTGCGAGTCCCGTATTATTGAAAACGCACGCCGTATCGTAAACGCATTCCAAGATATAACTAACTGTAACCATTTATTTGCCTATATAAACAACGTTGCTGCGCATTGTATATATATATATATATATATATATATATTCACCACGTGTCTAGCAAACTAGAGCTTGAAAGCGCACGCCATACCGTTAACGCATGCCAATATGATACACAAGTATGCACCTCTAACTAACCGTAAACATTTTATTTACCCACATATATAAACGTTGATGCGTATTGCATACAACATATTCGACTAACTGGAAAAAATATGACTATTGCGTTACCTTATACAAACAATATTTTAGCAGTTTGTTATATTTGCTGCCGCGGTTAATGAAAGCAATGACTAAGCGTAACACGTATTCTTAATAAATTAATGTGAAACTAAGTGGCTAGCAATTTACTACTCCTAGTCCAACAAGTCCAGATCTATGAGTGTCGGCGACAGCGACCTTTCATTCTCCTCCCTCTCTGCCATCATCAGGGGTCGCACTAGCGTCTCGTCACGCGAATATCGGTCGCTGTTTTCACCGGCTTTTTCACCTTAGCTTTTCTACTTTCGCTTCCTCATCATCGCAAGCATCGCTCTTTTCGTGCGTCCGCACAGCACTTGTCTTCTATCCGACTCGCACACACGCGCCTCCGTGGCTTCCAGACCAGAAGGCGTGCCGGCTGTCCCGTTCGTGGCGGAACCCGGTGGAACCCCGACGGGGCCAACCGTTACGTTCAGCCGTTGCGCAGATGATAATAATAATAATAATAATAATAATAATAATAATAATAATAATAATAATAATAATAATAATAATAATAATAATAATAATAATAATAATAATAAAACTACTATTCATCATCATTTGGCTGGCTGGTTGGTCGGTCAGCTCATAAATGCCAAAATCCCTGCACTGATGGCACTGATGATGATGATGATCTTATCATCCTCAGTGCCGACATCATATGTCAACCTATAGGTATGTACATAAACATATTTTTATCCACGTACATGGTTAAACAGAGAATATATATATATATATATATATAACACCTAGCAAGTGATGAGACTTGACGTGACAAAGGATTTTTATGGGCCTCTACTCAAGTCCCAGAGTTCGCAGTGGTCCGGTGTTGGAGCTCCTTCAGCCCCCAAAGGTGAACGGTCGGTTGGCAATGTTATAGTCGCCATCCAGGGCTTAAATTATACCAATGGTTGAACTGGAAGATGATGCAGTGACTAGAGATTGGTATATTACAGAATGCCTACCAAAGTTTTCACTGCGCTCACCAGGAAATTCTCTCAAATGTCTCTTAGGCAATTGCCCTTCAACTACGACAACGCGCCAGCTCACCGGGCCGAAATCACCGAGGACTTTGTCGCCGCATTCGGAAACACGTTGGTGAAGAATTTAGTTTCTTTGCTCGACTTTCCGCAAATACAAACAAAAAATAAAGAAAAAGAGTCGGTTCACGCGATTCGGCACCTGAAGCCATCGAGGTGGAACGAGAAAACATCAAAAACGCGATTTCGAAGTGTCCCCTTGATGTATTATAGATCCACCATCATAAGAAATGTATAGAAGTTGTTATGTTGAAATTACCTCGAAATCCAAATAATGATTCTATTTTTAGGTAAAACTATTTCAAAACATTTGTACTCTATTATAAAAATTACAAATACGTTGCCACGTTCCCATGTATCTATATATGCAGTATATCTAAGATTTCAATACACACACGGTGCTTCATGGAGATAGCTACCCGTTAGTAGAAGAAAGAGTAGTGCAAGAAATAGTAGTGCTAAGACTGTCACGTGTCCCGATAAATCTAGTCTCTCCCAACGAAGGCAGGCCCGCCTATCAAACGCGTAATTCTTTTGGAAGTTGGCCGTGTCTTAACAATTCGTCTATTAGTCGCTTATCGGCTTCGCTTGCTCGTTCGACCTCGAATATCCTGCCTCGTTTCTTACTCGCAGCAGCCAATGAATCCGCCAACGTTTCAAGAGTCAACCGGCATTGCTTAACAGCTGCAGCTGTAGCACATGTGCTCAACGGGGGTAATCTGCCGTAAGGGCAGCGAGTAGAAGACCAACTACCTGTGGAGTATGTCAGTCAGTCTATTTTTTATGACTAGGCGTATTGCTGTTACTGTGCGTGTCGTCTTGTAGGTTCAAAAGATAATGCACATTTTTTGGACACATTGTGTGTGTTCGATTTCGGTAAAAAAATTACGCATATATATATATATATATATATATATGTTCATTTTTCACCGAACTCGAACACACACAATGTGTCCAAGAAATGTGCATTATATTGAGTTTACAATATATATATATATATATATATATATATATATATATATATATATATATATATATATATATATATGTTCATTTTTCACCGAACTCGAACACACACAATGTGTCCAAGAAATGTGCATTATATTGAGTTTACAATATATATATATATTTTTTTTTAAGTGAAGGTAAAGTCACTTGTAAAAAAATAACAATTATCAAAGCGCATAGGCCATTGCGATGGATCGTCGACGATTAGAACCCGGAAATAGCTAGCATACACCAACCAAGCTTACAATTGGGGCGGATTTTGCCAAAAACTCACAGATACGGCAAGTCGCTGTCGCGCCGCTGGCTGGCTGTTCGCCGATAGAGGCTCTACCACTGCGTACATGCTAACTGGCGCGCTTATCGATCGCCTGCTTATTGAGCTATCAGAGGTGCCATCCGGAGGCAGCCGGAACGTCTTAGTTTACGTCTAGCCAAATACGCTTTTCAGCGCAACGTATATATATATATATATATATATATATATATGTGTGTATATATCTTCGTTTCGCCAATTTAACTGACCTACTAGCTAATGGAGTGAGTTTTCATCAGCCTTCACGGAAACAAATATCGCTGCGGTTTCTGCCACCACTGAGGCAGCTTTCCCTGCCGGCGCAAAACACATCCAGTAGTAGCTTCCTTGAGCTGTCGGCATCATGGTCGATTTATTAGCGCGGCCGTAGCCTGCTTTATCAACCCCTCCATAACCCCCCCCCCCATCCCCCTGCTCCTGGTGATGCTGCTCTGTAACGCAAATTTACAGTGTGTATAAATCTATAATTTAAATTTACTTTTATATACACTTGTATATACTATATATACATACATATGTAAACATATACAACATCCGTGTGTAGCTTGACATGACGCGGATATGTTTGACCCTAACGTATCCGACGTAAACATGGTTGACATAGCGTTCAAGCAAGCGTCTTGATTAGGTCTTGACTGTGGTTGTCAATACACCTATATAAACTCGCGTTTTGTCGTTTGTAAGCTAGTCGAAGCAAAATCAACGGCCGAAACAGCCACCGAAAATGCGCCTAGTACACAGCGGTAATGCTCGCGACCCACCACATCTCCAAAAAAAGAGTATGGATAAACGACACCGACGACGAAAATTAGCTCAAAGCATCAAAAACAAAAGAGGACCCACTAGTTCATTGGCCAGGAGAGCAGCGGGTTGAAGTGAGCTGAAACACGCGGTTACACCTATCGATTCTTATACCTCTACCTCACGATATTCATGAATGGCCCGGGCGGGTGACAACGCGTATGACCGAGTTTAGTAACACCATAGCGGCCCCTTAATCTCATCTCTCGGTGACCTGCTGGAAACGTTAGTTCTCTAACGTTTCTCTAACTATATATATATATATATATATATATATATATATATGTTCCCACCGTTACTTATTTATTACATTGAATAATGACTTACATTGAATATATATATATATATATATATATATATATATATATATATACTGTAAACACACATGGATATAGCCCGCTTTGATTACACCCTTTCTACAGGTTTGGGCCGTCAAAGAGAGTCTTCGGCGAATTCAGTTAGAACAAAAATGCGACAATGGAGCCAACGAATGGGGAAGCTGAACACCGACACGAAAACAAACAACAACAACAACAATAATAGCAGCAGCGGCAGCAGCAGCAACGTCAACTACAGCAGCGAACAGCAGTAACAAAGAAACACCAACACACCTAGATAAGAACAAATAAAGATGCGGCGTCCAGAAGGACACAATGAGGTCGAAGTTCATCATCAGCGCGAGCTGCATTCGACCTGACGCGACGGGGCCAGCTAGGGCCAACAGTCTCTGGCTGGTCACTCACTGGCTGCCATGTGCCTCTGCTGCTGTTGCTGCTGCTGCAGCGTATTGCAGCGTTTGTTTCCATTTATCGATCGACAGCATGAAGACAAAGCACCCACGACTTCTCTTCGGTGCCGCACGGTGCCCGCTATACAAAAACGACGCTAACGAACGCTCTGTAGCCGAATCAAATACCCTTTTGCTCTGGCCATGCAGCCAGTCGTTTATCATCGGCAACGACAGCCGCCGCAACAACAACAACAACAACAACAACAATAGCAATACAAACAGTAACAATAACTACAACAACAACAATATTAATAGCAACAAGAATAGCGACAACGACAACAATAACAACAACAATATTAATAGCAACCAGAATAGCGACAACAACAACAACAATATTCGATTCACACCAAGCAAAACTCTATTAGACAGTAACATATATTTTCAATTATACTAGTGAGGGCTGTGCAGCAGTCGACAATAAAAATAATCACACAGCCCCGGAAATTGCAAATCAAACTAAGGCAAATCTCGTACGTGAGACATTCACTGGTATTTCATCACATTTATTTCCTTACCTTTACAAAATAACACTTGTTAATGTATCATCGTTAAAGAAGTCGTTGCGGTGTTGTTTTGTTGTTGTGTTTCTTTCTGCTAGTTGTGTTCCTTCATTGTTGTTGTTGTTGTTGCTGTTGTTGTTGTCTTTGTTTAGGTGTGTCCTAGGTTGGTGTCCTACGACGATACTAGGCAATAGATGGTGAAGTGAGGCGTTCACCTTGTGGCCTTGTATTGACCTTGCCGCCGTGATTCGGTTTGGTTCTGCTCCGCCCATGAAGAAGCTCAACGGAGACCGACATATGCAGGCGTTTGTCCTGCGCCCTTCTGTTAGCTTCTTTAGCAAATAAACAAACATGTATACATACGCATGATCTAACACACAGACACACGTTCACTCAAACACATAGGCCCTCAGACATTTGCAACAACACCACGGGCACGACATTCAGAGCCACTGGGCTCAGCCGGTAAACGACGAGCAGCCGATTGGGTATGGGCAGGCCTGTAGTACTACACTTCGTGTTCATTCCGAGACGAGACTTCACCATCATTTGGTCGCACTTCATGCTTACTTCACGCGGCCTGCCCCTCAGACATCAACACTAACAACAAGGGAGGGCCAAGACAACATGGACGGAAATGATTACACCTCCTACATCGACGGCCATAGTAATAGAAACGCAAACAGATCATAGTGGTGTTACACCAATGCCTGGCTCCTACATTCAACGACCTTTTGTATATGCAAGGCAAGCAATATATCCGTCCACTCAATTTAGAAATATTTGAATATATATATATATATATATATATATATATATATATATAGTGGAGGTTTGGCCGCACGCCGTTGCTAACCTGGGCACGTTAAGTGTTTGAGTTGTTCTGATTCTGTAGACAATGTGCTGACGCCCACGCGACGTCGCGCAAGTAAACGATGCTATGCCGGTCCACGGGAAATCCTGTCTCCGATAATGATGACAATGATTTGCTAAGAAAAACTAGTAATACTTTGTTGTTCATTCAGTGCAACTTTTACAGTTGCGCGGATGTTCAATCAGAGCGGCACGGTAACACGGCAAACGTACCAACAACGCCACCTATGAGGTCAACTAAAGGGTCCTAGCGTGAGGAAATATGAGCAATACTGGCGTCACTCTCTAATTTAGGGCTCCCAACTAGGAAACTTGGGCTTGCCATTTATATAGCTTACTGATCTAACTAACAGAACCTAATGGCTTCCTTGTAATTTTTTACCAATGCACATATATATATTTTTTTACACATGCACATATATATATATATATATATATATAATGTGCGTGTGTATGTAAGGGCAAATAATTGCTCGTCGAAAAGCTCATGGCAAAAGAAGTTAATGAATATTGTAAATACCAAATGTTATATACGAGTATATATATATATATATATATATAGAGAGAGAGAGTGAGAGAGAGAAAGAGAGAGAGCGCGCACGAGAAGGAGAGAGATAAATTCGCAATGCCCCTTAGAAATAGCATTTTCGTTCCGTCCAAAGACATTGCCGAAGAAAAATACGTTCTCTTCATGATCTTCCGCCAGGTTCGGAGCAGCGACAAGTGATAAATGCCCATCCCGTGTCGGCAATATCTCTACCTCGTTGTAACGTTTTCTCTGTCTCTCTCTATCCCCATTTCTCTCTTTCTGCTACACTCCCCCCCCCCACGATTTTTCCATTCCCCCTTAACAGTGTGGTCAAGAACGAAATTAAAATCTGACAGCTTAACACACGACCAGAAATGTTTTACGTAGCGGGTGGCTAATATGAATGAACTGACTAGCTAAGTGAAGACTCTCGTTTGAGACACATAATACCGCCACAGCTGTTTGGTGGTTTAGCAATAGCTAAGCCAGTAACTGCAGGCACACTCTTAGTTGGTTGTAATCGAAGTCGAGTGAGCAGCGCGCAAGCTTAACATGTATTTGTGGCGAACGATGGGGTCCTCGGTAGCTTCAGCCGAAAAAACCCGTCTTTCAAACGACTCATTTGGCTTCATTATCGCCTCTCGGAACTCGTAAAGCATAGCAACGGTTGTCATTGGGCTTGCTTATTGTTGTTGTTGTTGCTGTTAGACTTGCCTTAATTATCAGAACGTGTACACGTCTGTATTGCAGTCGTTTTAACCGCTGACACCAAATGTTGTTGTTGTTGTTGCTGCTGTAGACATCCCGATAGCGGCTGCTCATTCAAAGTGATTGTTGTTGTTGTCGGGGCTGTTGTTGTTGTCATTGGGCTTGCTTATTGTTGTTGTTGCTGCTGTTAGACTTGCCTTAATTATCAGAACGTGTACACGTCTGTATTGCAGTCGTTTTAACCGCTGACACCAAATGTTGTTGCTGCTGTTATCGTTGCCGTTGTAGCTGTTGTTACTGTTGGCACTGCTTTTGTCGCCATTCCTGTTATTTCTTGGTATGGGTTTCTTCCCGGTCTTTCTGTCGTTGTTCTTTTTTTTTGTTAACGTTCTGACAACCAAATTTTAGACGCCACTAATAGACTGTATAATTCGCTATTCGTTCAACGGCTCGTAATAGCAGTCAGTGTGTAATTGTTTTTGCCGTTTTCGGCAACCTGTTCCGTTTTCGGCCCCATCCAAATAGGCGGATCACTGCGCTCTGCTCCGATCGTCCTCGGAACGCGATTTGTCATTACGTGACACAGCCGCGCACAGAGCCGCTGTATTTATTACAGCTCTCCCCCTTCAGTCGTCGACGTTCAAACGCACAAAGCTCTCGCGTCACTCGGTAACGAGATGCCACGACGACGGAAAACGTTGCGATTGATTTACACCTCTGTACGAAGCTGTACGCCGCAAAATCGTGCCCACATAATGCAGATAAAAATATGCTATATATATATATATATATTTATATCGTCAGAATGCAACTGTAGGTTCTGCGAGCAGCAATGCGACGTCTTCCACCTACAACAATGACTCAGAGCGCCGCCCGGGTTAACACTGACGACTAAGCGTGTGTACTGCATACTATACGCATACTATATATGCATTCATATCTATGTCTACACTTAGTGCTGTATATGCAATCGAAAAGCGACCGCATGAGTAGTGCTGCGAACGACAACAACAACAGCAGCAACAACAACAACAACGATAACAACAACAACAGCAACAACAACAGGGACGCCTACCGGACGAACGAGTCAGCCTACGGGCTCGAGCTAAAGACACACAAGCTCTTACAGAAGAACGCTCCGCATCATCCGTGTCAGATAATGTGCAACATAGGTGGGTGTCTTCAGGCCGGCTTCAGAAATCAGCGACAGAAATTTGGGATTTGGTGGACTCGATGCAACACGACATTGCGTTCCAATGCCTGTTGTTGTCGGCAGGTGTCACGACAAACCGCCGTATCCAGAGCTAGCCATTACGTCAGCGTAGTAATTAGGCGCTGGCGCCTCTTGCCGGAAAGCCACTTGTGGCGGCGGCACGCACCCAGCACTATATCACCAACTGCGTGTTCATAGCATGTTCCCACACTAATGATCGTCATTTAAAGCATATTAAAAAGCATACTAATATTAATTGTGGCAGCAACAACAACAGCAGCTGCAACAACAACAACAACAGCAGCAGCAGCAGATCGAACAACAACAACATCAATAATAACAACAACAACAACTAATGCAACTGCCACTAAAGCGACAGTAACGAGTCGCATAAAATACGACCTCTATCTACTAGTTACGACAGGATACCATCGATTACAACCAATTACGGCGAGTTATGGACGCACATACACCACCCCAATTAGCTCATACGCGGATACGAAACAAGTAAAACGAGACGGCTTTGCGTCTCGCTTCTAATCCCTTTTTTATTGGCCTTCGCTCAATTATATATATATATATATATATATATATATATATATATATATACATGTTCACCGTTTATTGTTATCTTGAAATAAAAGTACACCTGGCGGCAAAGCTTAAGGTCATAAACGTTACACCTGCAATGGCTGTCGTAGACCATCATCTACTGTGTCGATCGTGTGAGATGATCCCCCCATAGATCTTTGGCGTGTTTGATATCAATCCGAGTTTGTCCGTAGAGTGTACAATCCGATTATACTGGTCGTGGCTATGCACGTATATATGTCGACTTTGTACATTTGTACACTTATGTACACGTATCTACACATACATATATACACTATATATCTCATGCGCATATATACACTATACATATCATGCGCATATATACACTATACATATAATGCGCATATATACACTATATATCTCTTTGTTAATCGTGCAATTCGTGCGCATTGAGAGAGTGAGAGCATAAAGACAACCGCTACTTTATCTAGCAACTAACGTAGATAGCAACTATAGTGTATCGACGAATAGCAACTACACTGAGCGACAACGGCAACAACATCAGCAACATTTCTTTTCCACAACAGCTCCACAACGCACACACTACCATGCGAATGCTAATAGTGCCCCATAAATCAAACAGCGTCAGCGGATCGCGAACAACCAAATCAGCTGCAAAAACTTGCACCTCGACCAGCTCGCACCAGTGTGGAAGGTGCAATCACACACATACGAGAAGCCGACCGCGTGATAACCTCCGATCTGGCCTAACAGCACCAGCACCTCAGTGAGCTAAAGATATTGAATTAAAATAATATATAAATATAATTCGCGCCTCAACCCGTCTCCATCCGATGGGGTCCGTGACGTCGGCTGGTAAACACGGACAACTGCTTCGCGTCGCCGCAAATCCGCGACGGAAGGAACCGATAGTTCCTGCACTCCTTCCTGCACTGCTTGCAAAAGGGGTGACCAGTATGTCGGCGTGTTCGGATAACCGCCGTGTACAATTTGTCCGTACGGCTTCTAAGATTATATAAATATATATATATATATATATATATATATATATATATATATATATATATAGCTTAATCCCTAATTGTAATGGCCCCGAAAGCTGCAGCCAATTAGTAACATAGCCCTGGGTTCCAGCTGTGGCAGAGCTTGTGTGTACGTACTGCATAATATGACTACCCTAATAAATCTAAGGTACCGCCGGTAAAGCGGCCATAAGCGACTAGTAAATATATATATATATATATAATATATTTCAGCACCCGCGCGCTATAAATTATTCCGGACATTCAACTTTATTCTGACAACAGATGCAGCAAGCCAAATTGTAGAGTTAAAGAGGTATTCCACACACGGTAACTAAAATGATTACGTGTTCTCGACCCATGCAGAAGGTCTGCGCTGCCGCTACTGTTGCCGTTGTTGCTGTTGATCCGTTTTTGGCGATGAAACGGCAGGATCTGGATGGACCTTTCCGTGGTCATCGGGTCGGCGGCGGCCACGAAGACCTCCTCGGCTTCTACAAGGTCAGGCCAGCTCCGTGACCAGCATAAGCCCGTGTCTGTGATACCGCCCTTGTTCTGGTGGCGGTCGAACGTCGAGGTGGATTCGCTGCTGAAATGCGTGCGTTATTTTTTTTCGCACACTTATCTCCCTTCCTCGTTTCTGTACGCCGCTGCGTCTCTTAGTAATAACAATAATAATAATAATAATTATTATTATCCTTTTGCACCATGATCGCTAACCTCTTAGCAACGGTTCGCTATAAAAAAAAGATATACTACTTTTACTGCTGCTGCTGCCATTGCTACCCTTACTACACAATTAGTATTCAATTCCGATCCGTGCGGCAGTGCTCCGGCAGCGTCCTCGATCGTGCTTCATACATGCGTGCGTTGTACTTGTTACACTCTTTTCTGTGTTGTTGTTATGTATATTTGTGTGTGTGTATAACCGTGTGTTTATGTTTTTTTTGTTTGTACGCGCGTGTTTTCAGCCAATAACTGTGTGTTCGAGAGTGTGTCAGTAGGTTAAACAATTCTGAAGAGACTCAATGAAGTTTGCGTCATACCGCTGCTGTTGCTGCTGCGTTGCTGAGGAGACTTCAATGCAAGGCGGCAGAGAACATGTGAAGGCGGCAAAGAACAAAAACTCATCAAACGGCGATGACTGTCTTCTCCTTCTCTGGCAATTCTCTTCTTTAATGATGCAATAGGTGAAGATTGAGGAACGGCTAATAGACAAAGCCGATGCAGAGCCAGTAGCAGCAGCGGATATCTACATGAAGACCGGCCATCAGTGCCGTCGCAGAATAATAATTGACCAGTGGCGGGAATACCACTACAGAGCTGGGGCTATCCATAGTGCACCCCATCCCATACCGTTCAATAAGCAATGTTGTTGTTGCTACTACTACTACTATTAACACGAAATAAATCCTCTTTAAACAAACCACTCGGTCGGACTCCCCTTTCCCACTGGGCTGCGTATTCGTGAGGGGTGTGGGAATTACCGAGGATTACATCTTAGGGAATCACTGCAGAGGAACAGAGAGGAGCTCTATTTCGGATCATTTGGCCTACATAGGTCATTTTCACGTTATCTGTTCCGACGATCTGCTCCAGGTCAATTTTCCTCCTGTGCTTCTCAAAAATATTTCTTTTTTGTGGACTTTATTCCAAACAAAAACAATCAAAGCGATAAGTGTCGTATATGCATCTGTGAGGCAACACTTACTTCAGATATCAATGGCATTTCCATCAATATCGCATCAGTTCTTAGCGTGCGTTGTCAGGCTGGCGGAGATTTCCGAAGCAACCGGAGCAGACCACATTGACTTACCTACCTGGAAAAGCAAAACAACCAAACAACACACAAAATGTGAGAACAGTCCCGCCGCACAAACGCAGAACGACAAGCTATTTGTTTATACACGCGTATTCAATAGATGGGTGTACGCATACTATATGTCTCATCGTCGTTTGCCATACATACGCAAACATAACTAGGTGCAGCTAGCTAATTCTATTAACTAGTAATTAGGCATTCGTTTATTCATTCGTCTGCCCTTCTGATCGCGAGACAAACTGCGCTGACCGATTTCCGACTGCTAATCACGAGTTAACTACGAATCGAAGAGCAAGCAGAAAAAGGCAATGAATGCAACACATGCTCTTTCCCGCTATTTCAACAAGCTCCCCCTTTGCATGGTGACGGTGATACCAACAACAATAATAATAAACATCATCATCATCATCATAATAGTAACCATTAGAATATATATGGCAAATCCTACCCATTGGCGGCATACATTCACACTCTTATATGTGGCCAAAAGGGCTTGTTGTTATTATTCTGCTATTAAAACAATTACTGACCATTCATTATTTCTGTGACTGTAACTATTACTACTACACTGCTATTAGTAAAACGGCGTATACGTTATTAGTAGCTGGACTACAATTTATTTGAAATTATAGCTCTCACGCAACCATTTCAGGCTACGGCATGTTATAGACCATACTACAAGCATGATTACTACTCTTTACTACCACGAGAGAGACTGCACCTCATTAAACTATCTACCGTTCGCTACTCCCTAACAACGATTTGGGCACGTCTGGTTGATTGTAAAGTATGACTGGCTTTATCAACTCTTAGGTTCGAGACTGGAATCATAGTTGCGTGAGCCTTCCCACCGACTAGCGGCACGTCAACACGTTACGTGTGTGTAGCTAGTTTTTGACTAGCCTGTTGTAAGTTAGCTAATATTTGTGACTTCTTTTCAAGTAAAATGTGACAATGACCGACGAAGCTATACAGAGATGGGAACAGATACTACAGAAAGAGATAGACGCAAAGAGATCTATAAGATACACAAAAGAGGTCAGCACATCTGAGTTTTCTCGTACATATGTTCTGCTTGTACGCCTAGATATATATATATATATATATATATATATATATATATATAAGGTATACCGCGGTACTGTGCTAGATGGCCAACGGCCGAGCAAACACAGACAAGACATACAGGCGTCAGAAAGACGCCCTATCATTAATAAGGCATTTTGGTGGTTACCCGCTATAATAGGTCAGAAAGTAGGAACAGAAAATCGCACCACGCATACACTAGTGAACCGATAAGTATCGTTCGACCCTATGATAGTAGAGATCAACGCGGTCAGTACCTGCTGTTGTTACATCACCTGCAAAGCGCATGCTGGTATCGCATCCAGTATCGGACGCACGGGTGCTTCTTAAACGCTTCGGCTTGCTATTGTTGCTGTCGCATTGTTCTGAGGGGCTATTGTCACTACTACTACTACTATTGTTGTTGTCGTTGTTATTGTTGTTGTCATTTGTTATTGTTGTTGTCATTTGTTATTGTTGTTGTTGTCGTTGTTATTGTTGTTGTTGTCGTTGCTATCATTACTGTGCTGATTACCGATTACGATCAGGATATTATCGGTTTGTGTAGGGACAGCTACGGCGCGTAGCTATTCTTGGATTCATGACCTCTGCTGGCGCGGTGCCGTCGACGTCGGCGTCATCATGTTGAAATAATAGTCAATCTGCTGCAGGTGCTTCTCGAGCCTTTGTGACTGCAAAAGGTGGCTGCTTCTTTGTTGTTGTTGTTGTTGTTGTTGTTGTTGTGGTTGTTGCTGTTGTTGTTGTTGTTGTTGTTGTTGTTGTGGTTGTTGCTGTTGTTGTTGTTATTGTTGTTGTTGCTGAGTTGTCAGTTCTCAACATCTGACGGAGAACATCTGCGCTGCGCCATCGACGCATGGAGATCCATCTTAATGCCGGACCGCACTGAGCTCATTGAGTGAATGGGTGGTATGTGGGTGTGTAGATCTGTGTGATTTGTGTTGTTACTGCGATTCTCGCCCTGTTGTTTGTTGGTTGTTTGTATCATAGCTTAGCAAAGATGGCGAAACAGACGCGAGCTGCTCTAGCAACGGTAAACATCATGTGCGGGTCGTATAGAAACATTAAGACACATATTTAGCTATGTATATATATATATATATATATATATATATATATATATGCATCAGTTCCTCCAGGCCTCTCCTCCTTGGGGAGCATGCCAAGAATAATAATAATAACAATAATAACAAACACTCTTGTGTAACTGAAGTACTGAATACCAATAATTTAAACCTCACGATTTTAATAATAATGGATATTTTAATTATTGTTATTACCCTGTACATGTGCATATTGCGTCGACGAAACGACACATGCATGTTAATTCATCGCCAGTGACATGGAATGAGGTGTTCAAAATGACATGGAATGAACAGCGTCGAAACAGATGACGGGAGCGGCTTCGTACTTTAGATACTTTTGCTACGGCGTCTCTGCGAGTTGCTGCGTTCAGCTGGGGTGGTATCGCCGTTTCTTACGGTCTACCTCATTGAGAGCGGACTTTGTCACTCGAACACGACAACGTTTCAAGTAAAACATTGGCAAGTAATTGTGTATGTATATACACGTGTATACACGTATATGTGTTTATACAGTGTCGACCGCCGTAGCGTACGGACGTGTTTTGTGAGTGCTTCGCGATAAAGGGTCATAATGGAGCCCGCCGTCCCTGCGGCAAACGCAACCACTATTTCTCGACATCTCTGGTCAATACAGTCGAGTTACTACAGACTACTCTTCTGCTAGTACAACAACAACGCCTCACCCCGTCGATAAACTAGGACATCACGGACTATCGTGCATTATTAGTGCAGGACGACGCTCGAGACATGCCGCTATTAATGAGACCTGTAGCAGAGCCCTTAGGTCGTGCGGTCGTCCGTGCATTCTTGAACCCCAGGCCTCTGCGCGGAGGACGGCAAACGTCCAGATGGTATGACACTCACACCATTCGAGCGAGGCAAAATGCTAGTTTGGGATGCAACCGTTACCGACTCCTTAGCTCCTTCTATGGTCGGTGGCGGCGCATCCGAAGCTGGTTATGCAGCCCACCTTGCGGAGACTAACAAGTTGAGAAAATACTCATCAATTGGCTATCCCCATGAATTTTGCCCTCCCGCGTTTGAAACCCTGGGTGCCCCTGGCGTTCGGACCAAGCAGCTGATCCGCAAAGTTGGGATCTTGTTAAACCTGTTATCCGGTGATAACAGGTCATCGTCCTTTTTTAAACAACGCCTGGATCTTGACATACAACGTGGAAACGCTGCCTCCGTTCGGAGCACATTCCTGAAGTGGTCTCGCCCTGGCCTCATCGAAACGGACACGTGACAGTCACAATGCGCATTGGCTTAGCTAGTTGATGTGTGTAACATATACCTAATGTATTATACGAAAAATAAACTTTAAAACAACGCCTCGGGTAAGCATCATTGCACTTTCCTACTTGTTTTGTATCGCAAAACAATTCGAATAATTAAACGAAAACGGTAATAACGAAAACGAGCACGAACTCGGATCGAGTCTTGCGTCCGACAGGTGAGTCACCTTCCCCTATTACATCCTCTCTCCCCCTCATTCCCCCGCTACCTTTCCCACCTAGTCCTTTAGCTCTGTCCTCACCCACCGAGATGACCGAGATGGCTTTGGCGGCTGCCCGACCACCGGTGCCTCTGCCAGATCTGAGTCCGTGGGTGACGAGGAACTCGCTAGCATGCTTGCATGAGGAAGCACGCATAAGACCTGCGTCTTCATACGCCCTCAGTAGGCGTAAATCTGGCGCGCAGAACCGACGAGCGAGCCTCGGATCGAAACACTAGGTTTGTGAGTCTCATACTACCCTACTGCAACTTCATTAACGACGCCTGATGTGTGTCATGCATTTTACCAGTTAGTCTCTACCGAAAATAAATTGTGTATACAAATAATTATGTACTTATGTACACATGTATATATATATATATATATATATATATATATACATATGTATGTATATATATATATATATATACGAACGCGCGATCAGCATACTTCATAACTGGATCAGTCAATTGGCATCCAACAGCCACAAAAACAACAACAACAACAACAACAGAAAGGCGTGTGCCCCTGTCTGTACTTGACAGTTGCTCGTTATTGATTGGCTATAGGCACTTTCACTGTCGCGCCCGCAGCGTCGACCGGTGATGCGCTCGCTATTTGTTGAAGAAGACAGAAAGGTGAAAACGATGAAGAAAAACAAGCAATACGCATTATGCGTACACGCGCGCGGGAGAGGTACATACCTAGCGACGTAATTGTATGAATGGCGTCGTTGTCCTATTTGCATAGACGAATAGGTGTGCAGCATATATATATATATATATATATATATATATAATATATAGTGGTGGAAACAGGGACGGTGCAAAGCGACGCAATCACCAGCCGCAATCGCGTACTATATTGATCTCCTGTTCTTTGAGAGGATAATCATGCCGGCAGGCGGATGCCGTAAGCATTACTACCACGACGTAATGGATACTGTGGTCGCTCGACCCTTCCCTCGATCAATCGGCCGACAATCAATCGAAATTGCGGCGAACCGATACGCGAGACAATGTATTGTTTCTTTCCATCGTGTCTAAATGCCAACGTGAATTCGTATACCAGCATATATATATATATATATATATATATATATATATATATATATATACATATATATATATAACCCAAATTATATTGAATTCCCATACCACTATGTATCATACACTCGACCAGTGTATCTAACGTTGCCGTCAAACCGAGAAGATGGAATAAGTTTTGACGTCTGTAATCTGCCGCAGAGGCTGCCTACGGTTGGCTCTTTCGAGAATCGTAGCGATACACTCACATCAAGTACAACACGGCTTTAAAGTGGCCCGTTAAAAGAGTCTCCGGTAACTACCGTCAACATGCTGATATAGTTCAACACTAGCTGACCC
>QVRM01002116.1:170000-200000 GCA_003439945.1 Dermanyssus gallinae | reverse complement strand
TTCTCGATCGGCCTCCTGTAGGGCTGCAGCTGATCCGTCCAGATCTTCGGAGGTTGTCGGCTGATCGCTGTTTTGGCCAGTGATTATGCTACCCATCGCGCCGGGTTGTCTGTCTGTCGCTTCGTCTGTCCGTCCGTCTAGTCCCATTGTCTCTATCGGTATCTATCCCCCTTCGACCGCATCACCATGTCGTCGTCGTCGCTGTCGTCGCCAGTTTCCTGCCGGTCCGTTTCCTCCTATCTAAGTTAAGCTACCCGGCTTCCTCCTCCTTTTCCTCACACGGCTCATGAGGCGGCTCGGAGTTAGGTGGTTGACGGCCGCTGCTGTTGACAACATGCTAACGCCATCATCACTATGATCGTGTGATCAGTTGGCAGTTGATACCAAGGGATCCCCTCTGATCCTGTCCTGTCATCCTGTCCTATTGTTGGTGATGCCTGGTTGCTTGGTTGGACGGCGCTGCCGTCTACACCATCGACAAACCATCGACATCTGTGCACATATCTGCTGCTGGTCATGACGGTGCTAGCGGAAGCGGCCATGCTACTGATCCTAGTACTACTATCAAAGGCAAGGATAAATCCGCAGTACCTGTTGTCTCTAGTGTTATTATTGTTGTTGTTATTAATGTAGTGGTAGTATTTGTTGTTGTCGTTATTGTTATTGCTGTCGCGACAACAACGTCATCCTTGTTATGTGACAGCGGTTCTACCGGCTACGGCCATTCGGCAGTTCGTGGTTCGCTCATTAAAGAAGCCACAAATAAGTGTGCTTATTTGTTGGTTCCTTATCGTTATATAGTAGCAGGAGTAGCAGTAGTAGTCGTAGTAGTTCTCTTATAGTTGTTGTGTTAAGGCTTGTGGTCGAACCAATCCGCGCCTTTATCGAATTTCCGCTAAGAAGTCAAGCCACGATGCTAACTTGAATGCGCACATTCGTGGTGCACGTTAGTCACCTCGTCGTCGACGCCTCATCGCTGGTCTAACTGGTAGCGCTGCCGGACGAAAGATGGATCTAGTTATCTTTCCCCGGGCAAGTCACGTGGCAGAGAGATTTTCGCCGGGACTGATTGCACTGATTGGCTTGATGATTCACTAGTTTCAACAACGTGACCGCGATCGTATCCTCTGGGTTGCACGCTTTTTGCGCTGCATGTAGTACGCGGCAGGGGACAACTTCTGTATGCAGTATGCAGTAGAGCGGCCGTCCTAGAAGCTCAGTTCCGCTCAGCTAACAGATGCCGTCGTGCTTGCCAGGCACATCGCCAATGGAGAGACTCGCCAAAGACGAAAGTTAGTGCGCCACGGTTACTGTGCTGTTTAGCTGCGGTCGCTCTATCTCCTGTCTCTGGTTTGAAGTCGGCACAAATAGAGTGTGTGCCCGCCTCCACAACAAACCGTTGCCATTGCTTCGACATAGCGAGCGGGCTTTTTTTTGTTAGTTCGTCAGACGGTTACGCACGCCGATGATTCGTCTGCGCTGCATCTACTAGGCGGCCAGCAGTTATCTCATAGCCATAGTCCGCCATGCGTGTGAATCAATCGGATTCGTTGGACGTTTGTTCCATACGCAAATAACTTTCAGTTCTGAGAGCGGCTTATGTACACATGTCAAGCAAAGCAAAAAACATATATATATATAAATATATATATATATATATATATATATATATATGTAGTTTATCATGCCACTGTAGCAGTGTTGACATAAACGCTAGAAAAATGCTCAATAGAACGATGCATGGGGTAACTGGATAGATGCAAACAAATCGCATGTATCGCATTTCAGCTGGAAAAAACGCACAAGCGGGAAGGTTGGTTAAATAAACAAGGAGTGGCATATGTCAGTCGCTCAAGACTCTCCCTTATAGAAAATCAAATGGGTCAGGAAATGTCGACAGGCACCGGCATTCGGCAAAGCCGCAGTGTTGCCACGGAACGGGGCCGCCACAACGTACTGGATAGACTAATATAATGTAACGACGTAAGGCTGGCATATCTGCTAGCCTTTACGACGTAGGTACCTCAAGTAGTATTAGCACTAGTAGTAGTAGTAATAGTAGCAGCAGCGGAAGATGATTACCAACGGCCAGCATAAATTTCCGCCTTGCTATTCAACTGACGTGTGAGTTCTACAGTGAAGAACCCTTCGTCCGCATATGCGAATTTGTAAAGAAATATGTATTTAGAGAGTCGGACACACATATAAGTCCAAAGGTCTTGGGCTATTGATATTGTACCGTCGGCTCTCTTGCTCTACGTCCCATATATATATATATATATATATATATATATGTTATCGAAATAACGAAAGAGAGAGAGAGAGAGAAGTAGAGAGCAGGGATATCTATGAAAAGCAATTTTCCCATACAATGCTTCTTCAGGCAACCAAGAAAATCTTCCTCATCTTCGCACAGCTGCTTCGACAGGATAATACCAACAACAACAGCAGCACCACCATCACCAGCAGTATCTACATTCGCGCGTAGCGGCCAAACCGATCGCAGCAAGGGATCAATTTTTTTCGGCCTTTCATACACGCCAATCCATACGTTTGCTTTCTCTCCTTATTCTTCTTCATAATCACCATCATCATCATCATCTTCTTTTTCATCGAGATGATGAGGCAGATTTAAAGAGAGGTGGAGGTACTATGGCGATCATTATTGGCGCGCAATTTAAGCGGCCGTAATTGTCTCCAGGGTGTCACCCTCTCGCAGGCTCGCCTGCATCTCTCTCGGTTGATTTCTCTGTCCGTATTCCTCTCTCTCTCTCTCTCTCTCTCGCTCGCTGCGTACTTGCTACCTCTTTACTGAAGCTGCCGGTAGGTGGCGCTATTACCACGGCCATTGCCGCCTGCATGCACAAACGAATGGATTTGTCAAGCATGGCAGACGGTGTAACGGAAAAGAACGGAGTGCGAGGCATCGTAGTAATATTAGTAGTAGTGACTGGGAAAAACGACCAATGGTCACAATTGGTTTGGCTGGTCTTTTTCTTCGTCCACTTCGCCACTTGGTTTCTCTCCTCTCTGCTACCGGCTCTGCTCAATTGAAGCGCGAAGCTTCATTCAATTCGACCCCGCCTCGATGATGATCTATCGATCCGATCCCTCTGTGCTGGCAGATGCGGAACGAGCTGACCGAGCAGCTGACCTGCGAGCAGAATCGCAAGAAACGGGAAGGAGGAGAGCTAAAAGTCACAGCGGCAATGCCGAATACGCCGCCGTGCAGGAATCGCAGCACGTCGAATACACCTGCTGACTTGAGGAGCTCTACGTTGGGAAGCTGTCTTTGCGTGCCCTGAAGTTGCAACTACTGAACCGCTCGTTTAGTTTAGTCTGGAAGGTATACTTCGCCTGTGGGGACAGCCCAGCGGGACGCCACACCATACACCTGCCGACAGACAGGCGATATGCTGCCGACGATACGTACACACAGTTAATTAGGTTTACGTGAACGTTACCAGTAATCTAAGGAATAAAGGTGAGATTACCAGCTAAACTGTTAGGTACTGGGCTTGCGGATGAAAGATAAACTTCCTCCTTGGGTGCCTCCTTCCCCACGGGCTAGGGAAAGACGCTTGATGCCTATGATGTTGGCCACTGCTTTTGCCGTAAAGATGTTTTTAAATAAGTGCGCCGCCTCCTTGTAGTTAGCGGAGAACTGCAGCAGCCCACTTCACGCGTGCTGTACATCTCAATATTGTGTACTCTGGGGTGTCCTCGAGAGCAGCGTCGCAGTGGACAGACATGCGGCTGGGAGCCTTCTCAAGCCTAAACAAGTTTGACTGGAAATTGCCGTGATTTAGTATAGTCTGGGTGGAAGGTGAGTTCTCTGCTCGGCCGGTCTATCCACTCTCTGATGTTGGGTATTTGTGCGCGAACAACTGGTGCTTAGGGTATTTCTCTCCAGGCCATCTCTACTATGTCTCCTGTAATAAGGCAGTGGTGCACTGACGCCTCTTGTCCTTTTTGTGTGTTAGGTCTTTCGATAGGCGGCTGCGGCGTCTCTTCGTCTTTCCCCCGGGGTATCTTCCTGAAAAGCTTCCCGGGGGATCTTCCTACTGCGATTAGTGCGCCGCCTCCTCAGTCGTTCTGGCCGATTGTTACGCTACGATCGCAAACCCAGGGGTTCAGATCCGTTAAATTTCGTTCGGCGTTCGTAGCAAGGGAGTGTCTGTTGGCCACACGGGGTTTTGTACAGCGCCTGCGATAACCAATGCTACTTCACCTACTATAATTGCATCATCTGCTTCTGTAATTATAATTGCCCTTACTAATACTAAGAACACTACTGCTACTTCTAACACAGGCACAACTTTTACTGCTGAACACGTTACCGACGGCGACCAATCACCTGCCGCAACCGGGTCTCGTTGCTAGACTCACACTGCGCTGAGTCGTGAATGGCGTGAACGTATATCAAGCCACCCCTAGACCACTTGCTCGACCCGGTTTAAACTGTTTGCCATGTATTTCTTTTATATGTTAGTAGATGGGTAGATTTATACCTACAATTTATTATGTTTCTTTCTTTTAGTAAAATTATATATATATATAAGCGACAATATGGTTCCGTTCGATTTTCCGTCGCCGCATCTCGTCAGGAATAGACGGCGGTGAATTGCCGCTGGGGGGAGGGGGGGGCTTTTTCCATATCGCGGGCGGATAGCAACCACCCGTTAGGGAAGATTAGTTTGTTATTTAATTAAGTCCTATTCAACAGCACAAAGTGACACAGTGAGGCATCAGTCATTGCATGAATGGAGTGGAGCAGGAGCAGCCATGGCCGCCTTCAAAACACGCGCTGACTTCACGACTTCAAAACAACCGCCGGCCGACGCTTCTACGCTCGTCGTCATCATCATCGTCATCGTCGTCGTCGTTGTCGTCATTGTCTCTCTCTCGATAGCTTGAGGTGGTTGGATACGGATACAAATTTGTCAGCGGCCTCACACCGCAAAGCCGCCATAGCACGTACGCACGCACGCAAAAAGTGGAACGTAACGAGGGCTGAATGCCGACACAAACCGGAAACAGGCCGGCGTCACTGCGTCACACGAAGTCTTGCACGAAGCACACACGCTTCGGACTTCGCCGCGACGATGACGCTGAGAAACGAGCGCTGTGACGGAAAACGAACGCCCTGCGCAGGTCCAGACGGTCAGTTGGCCTGCCGGTCGGACGTGCCCTTCGCGTGAAGCGCTCCGTGAAGTGCTCGCAGTATAGACTGCGGTAGTACTGCGCCACAGCCGCAGTACTGTATGTAGCTCAGTTGAACTGCGCTAGTGTGACGGCAGCGGCGGCCGCGATGAAAGCAATAGGAGCGCGTCATAGACGTCAGCGTCAAGAGTCTGTTCGTTCTCGTATGTCACCGTACGGCCGGTGACATACGATCGTTCTCTGTGCGCGTCCCGATCTAGGGATCAGTGCCATATCGTAGTGAAAAATGTGATTTCTGCGGCGATACCATGGCGATAGCATGGCAGAGATGGTGACGGCCGGAACAGTAACGATAACAACAGTGATAGCGCGTTCAAAAACGGTCCCCCCCCGTGCGCGCTCACAAAGTCCCCACCCCTTAGCATAGGCTACAGCCATGTGCGGGCTCGACGTGCGCGGGTGAAGCTAATGCTTGCAAAGCAGCATCCCTCTTCTTGTTTTGGCTCTGCGCTGCACTGCTCTGCTCTGCTGGATATCGACCCACCAGATACTGGTGCAATAAAACAAAACATCAAAACACACGACAGAACGAAAAAGCCCAAAAGAAGACGAGTAGCAATGAAAGCAGTGGGCCAATCAAACATTGTTTTCTTCTTCTACAGCCGCCGCCGCCGGCGCAGCAAGTATAAGCGGTCTTTCTATACGACTAAACATTACCAGCATGATCGATATCGCGGGAATCGATAAAAGGGTCGTCAATCTATCTTACTTCTATCTGTACAACTGGTTGTGCGTCTGTTTGTCTGTCTATTCGTTGTTCGGTCGGTGGGTCAGCCTGGCAACCCACCAGCAAGCCATCAAGAACACCTCAAACCCTCAAGAAGGCGACACCGAACTCAGCGACCCGACGGCAACGCGACGCCGATACATACAGTTAGGAGGATGAGGAGGAGAAAGAGGGCCGCCGTACAGCATTATCGACACGAACGCCGAAGTCGTCAGCAACAATCAGACAACGATACAGACAATGATGGGGATTATGATAGTGATGGTGGTGGTGGCCGTGGTGGTGGTAGTGGTGAAAATGCTGATCATGATTATTATGATGGCAATTATGGTGACCGAGAATAATGCCGTCAGCAGCAGTAGCATCAGCAGCTGCTGCCGTCGCTGCCAGCATTGGCAGGTGCTCACAACAACCGAGCGCGATCGAGCAGTAGAGGGGGGAGACCAGCAGCAGCAGCAGCAACAACAACAGCAACAACAGCAACAACAACAACAACAACAACAACAACAATGACAGCAGTAACAACAACAACAACAATGACAGCAGCAATAACAACAACAACGACGACGACAGCCAGAATAACGACAACAACAATGGCGACGGCTTTGGTTGATTAACGGCAGGCTGAATTCAAGCGGTGCCATTTCTGCTGCTGCTGTTGCTGCTGCTGCTGCTGCCGTATCTCCTGTTGCCGGTGGCTCCCCTTTGATCAAACGACAAGGTATGTGGAGCTATCGTGGATCTGCGTGAGGCGCTCGGGGGGGGGGGGACCTGTGCTGTCCTGCGCTATGCGCGCGCCTGTCAGCGGGCCTGCTGGGCTGAGGGGTCACCAATGGCGGTAATGCAGCGCTTTGCACCGCCGTCATCACCGCCTATCCGACATGACGGTAGCGACGAAACCATGGTAGTGGTGGCGGAGGCGACGGCGACGACAACGACGCAATCCCCCTCGTAGTGTTTGTTGATAAACGGCCGTGTTGTGGCTGCTGGTAGCAGATAGATAACGTGCAACATACGTGCGGCATCGAACGTCAGGACACGGCGTTTGGCAACGTACCTAGCGGCTGTAGCGGCCAGACCAAAACTTTTTGGACTGACCCTCAGCCAACATTTAACGTTCACGGGGGTGCTTTCGCATTGCTTCGTGAGACGGAATACCCCATAAATACAAATCGGTGCAACGGTGGGTATCGAACCCGTGCTGCACCTATGTGTCACCTCCGATTGCGAGGCGCACGCGAATGCACCCACCGCGCCACACCACCACCGGGCTCGACGGCAGCGGCCAAACCAGACCAGGACATTCGAAAGGCGGGATTTGACGCACAGCAACAACCGACAAAGCTTCGAGCAGTGCCGGGGCTACTACAGCAAGTAGCAACTGTCGCAGACTCGGCCAGTGTTGTTGCCTTTGCGGCAGAAACGAGCACCGCGTTGCAAGAATTGTAGCGGTTGCTGTTGTTGTTGTTATTGTTGTTGTTGTCAGTGCCATTGTTGTTGTTATTGTTGCTGTCGTCGCTATTGTTGCTGTGGTTGGTGCTGTTGTTGTTATTGTTGTTGCTATTGTTGTCGTTATTGTTCTAAATCGGTAAGGTAGGCTTATTAACTCATCACAATAGAAACTCATTCGAGCACCCATATGCCGTTTCTTCTCGTATTTGTGAAGGTGGTGGCAATTAATTGACAACATTAACAACAAACAGAATGGTAAGGATAATCGAAACAGCACCCACCATAACGTGCTACGGCCACAACCAACAATAACAATAACAAAAACTACAACTAATACTACTCCGACAGAAGTAAATATCACAATAAAAGCTAGCAACTGAGAACGGAAACAACAACAACAAAAATAATTATATCGTCGCTTGTAGCAAATAATCAATGAAACGTCGTATATCGACTACTGGATATATCTGGCGACAGTCGTAATCAAATATTTTCTGGTTACGACTATCGTGTGAAATGAAAATGTGATCGTGTACGTAATTTATCCTTATATATATATATATATATATATATGTAATAATTGTTCGAAAAAAAATAAATACAGTAATTGACTGCTCAACGCATGTGTAGTTGTCTCAATTGCAGCTACTTTATATGTTTACACACAGGGTATTTATTTGCATAAGCGGAACGTAAATAAGTAAAAATCAAAAATATAGGGGAAGTTCAATAAGGGTATTTTTACAAGATCACTTGGTCACGACTGGCTTAGATGTTTCATAACAGTGCTTTTTCTCATAGCTATTTCGACCATACCGTATTTTTGTCAATGCAATTCGAAGCGTTGTCGTCTTCCATCTGTTCATGTCGTCGGTACATTCTACTTTATTTACTCTTATATCAATAGGGTCCTTTGCCATAGCGGCAGTAGGTCTAACGGTTGTTTCTTCATGATCTCTCCTTGCGTCCTTCACATTTTATAATATACGTTCTTCGTGTCACTGCCTTTCCTCTGGCCGCAGCTATATTTTCCCTTTGTCGCTCTTGCCGCTGTCGTCCTGGGATAGGTTACCGCTCCCAGGTCGTTGACAGCAGCTCTTCATGCGATGGCGTTTTGGTATGGAGATGAGAAACAATCGCTTTTTCCGGGACGAACAGTTACGAGCCTGCTCGCCTCGTCGCCTCAACGAACATATCTTCTCCCACTTCTGGCGATCTTTTGGTGGCCAGCTCGGCACATATATATATATATATATATATATATATATATATATATATATAATTCGCTTTTGGCTTTTGACGGCGAACTGAGGGAAAAGCAAAACTGGGAAAAAATGTGGGAAAACAAACAGAGACAGAGACGAAGACAACGACGCCGAGATGACCGAATAGGGCTGACGCATTTCGTGCCGAAATCAACGATTGATGATCGCCGTTGAACAACGACAATACTTCAGGATTGTCGAACTCCTTGAGCTGGCAGGGATAGGTAAACACACACACACACACACATCTTCTTCGGCGTTTCGCGCGGATCTTCGAACGGAGATCAGCCATCGTCCACCATCGAACGGAGATCTGCCATCATCCACCAGACGTCACCTGCTAACCTGCAGCCGTGACACTTCCTCATGATCATAAGGTGAGGTACAATTTATTTTTGGTCCCACGTGGGTTCGTCTATAGTCTGTATAGTTTCGGTTTCGATATTGCTGAGATCGGTCTCTGTCAAGCCTCCCCACCTCGTCTTCCCGATCTCTCGATCTCCCCCTCTCTCTCTCTCTCTTCTACGCTCGGTCGCTAGCTATTCTACACGTTTTCTGTGCTGCTTGTGAACTTTTCTGTGTGCCGTTGTGTGTACATTGGTTTGCTGGCGCACATTGCTCTTCTGCTTGTGCACCGCAGGTAGAGCTTGTCTTGCTTTCTGCTCTTAGGCGCGCGCACCCTACAAAAGCAGCGTCTCTTGTCGTTTATGTACATTGAGCAGAGCGTGGTGTGCCGAAGTGCCAAAGTGGCGGTTTCCACGCCGGGCGACACCGGTGTCGCCCACGGCGGGAGATTTGGCGGCACTTTGATAACTTGTAGTAGCGATCGTAGACGTAGTAGTAGTAGTAGTAGTAGTAGTAGTAGTAGTAGTGTGGTAGTAATAGTGTTAACGTAGCATAGTTAGAGTGGGGGTGTGGGGTAGTCGTGTTAGAAGCAGCAAAAGCAGCAGCCACAACAACCGTAACGATCGACACGAAGCCGTAAAAATCATATACGCCCGCACCCCGTTCGCTGGTCGGCTTGAGGCCTTCATCGGGCTGCTGAGATTGTTGTTGTTGTTGCTGCTACTGCTTCTGATTGTTTTGTTGTTGTTGCTGTTGCGGTTGGGGTTGCTGCTGTTGCTGGTGTCGTTGTTGCTGTTGCTATTGTGGTTGTTGCTCTTGTGGTTGTTGCTGTTGTGGTTGTTGCTCTTGTGGTTGTTGCTGTTGTGGTTGTTGCTGTTGTTTGTGTTGTTACTGTCGTTAGGACGACGACGACAACAACAACAGCAGCAGAAACGCCGGCGAGCTACCTCTACTGGTGTCTTACCATCACCCATCGTGGGCTATAGGCGATCCGCCTTAGGTAAGCACATGTTCTGTGTTCATTCATCTCTCGGCTGACCGACGATGGGCTTTCCGCCCACATATTTCCCTTAACCCCGCTCCACTTGGTCGGGTGGCTACGACTTGCTATAGCTGCTAGTAATCATTATAGTGTTGTTGGTAGTCTATTTACTGTTGTTGTTTCTGTTGCTGCTATTGATGTTGTTGTTGTTGTTGTTGTTGCTGCAGCCATTGATGTTGTTGTTGCTGCTGCTGCTGCTGCTCTTGTTTAAGTTTCTGTGGTTGTTGTAGTTGTTGTTCTAGTCCAGTCAATGGTCGACTGCAGTCGACGGCACACTACGAGTTGGGTAGTGGTGAACGTACGTAGTGGCGACAGTGAGGGGTAATGTTTAACAACCTCGTCACCCCCCCTGCGCCCTACTGCCGTGTTTCTAAACACCCCCGCCCGCCGGCCGCCCCATCTCTCTTCGTTGATCTTGTAGTAGCTGGTGTTGTTCTTGTTGTGTTCGTCGATGTTGTTGTATTGTTGAGTATTGTTGTTGTTGTTGTTGTTCTAGACATGAAACTGTTCGAAGGCGAAAACAATGATGTTCGCGGATAACGACTACTAACGCTATTGGCACCCGGCACCACTGACGGCCTCTACAGATGTCGGCCAGAGTGGCGGCGAGTGCGGATTCGCTCTCGCTTTCGCTCCATCCACACAGACAGTGTGAGTAAGTACTGTGTGGAACAAACAGTACACGCAGCGTGGAAAAATTGATTCGTCATTTCCCTTTACGTCTGGTAAACATAACAGCCTATACTACTGGTCAGTAGACTAGACCGAGATGGCCGGGATCGGGATGATGGGGTCGCGTTCAGCCGCGCTGGATCGATAACTCAATGTTTCTTTCCTCTGTTTCTGTATATATGACAGAGTTTACACACATACACGCGAATACACAGCCGCACATACACTCATTTTATATATATATATATATATATATATATATATATATATATATATATATATATATATATATATATATATATATATATATATATATATATATATATATGATAGAGTTTATATAAACAAAGATATATTTTTGCAATCGGTATCCCCAAATGAGACCCCTTTGACGCTCGCTATGCCGTTATTCATCAGCAGCAGTTCGAATTAATAATGACCGTCTCTTAGCTTCTACTGCCGCAGTGCGATGTTTCGTTTTCACCCACATCTATGAGCATTCAAGTAAGAGTTCCTATCGGGAGAAAGTTCTCCTCGCTAGTTTGGGTACGCTAATCAATCCGCTGCACATCTCACAACAGACACAACAGATGACATATGCCTTCAAGAAATAGCTTCAAAACTACGTCCTTAGTGCTACATCTGGTTTGTCGACCGCACAGCTGCGTTTGCAACTAATGCCCTAGGACTTGGACGCTCGGACGAATATACTAACTACTGAATATTCTGATGCGCGTTAAGGAAATGTCACGAGCTGCACGTAATCGGCGTTATCGGCGGCTGCCCATCCGAGTCTAACACGCCGTTCCTTTGATGCATGTAGCAGCGGCAGAATGCAACAATTTGTTACGCAGTGAAAGCCGGGAAAGCTTTTAAGAGAGGCCTGTCCCTCGAATGTCAGCCAACGAGGAGAAAACCAGCATAAGCGAACTCTCGTGCGCCGCGATAGCAGGAACGTAACAATGTCAACAAAATGAATAGCTTTTTACTTGACAAAGTAGCAAAGCCATATCGACGGCTATGGTTCTGTCGTTGTCACACACATGTACGCACTTTTACACACAGACACACATTAGGTCTCTCTCTACAAACACTGTTCTCGGTCAATTGTGATCGACTTACTTAACAAGCTTAGCGATTAGATTCGACGACGAGATCTCGCTACTGGCTGGTCCTTGACGTTACACTTGCTAGGGCCTCGTAACGTCATAGACCTTTATGGAACAGTTGCTCGCCTGTAAGTAGATGCTAATCCTTCGAATAGCTCGACGATTCTATGCGTCTTGGCGTCTTCATGTTTGCTGCATTACGACGAAATCCGTTACCGTGTCGCGAGTTGAGCATGTCCACCTTAGAACCGCGTAGAAACGAGCAGCATTCTTAATTGGTTCGTCATCATCTTCGAACAGAGATAGAGAGGGGACGGCGCAATACAAATTCTTACATAATGACTAGACAATTCGTTCGGACTACGAAATTCCTGGCTGAAGCCTGATCTAATCATCCTATTGTCGTAGACTGACATCGAGTTCTTCATCGCTGATAGGAAACAATCGTAGCACAAATCTTCATTTGCATTTGTCAGTACGCAATGTGTTTAATGCAGGTCTTCTTTTTACCCGTTAATTATTCAGTAGACAATATGCTTAATTTACTTTGTATATATATATATCACAGGGATACATATAGCAGGTAGCCATCAATGACCGCTACGCCTTTCTCCCTACGTGTCCCGGTTCAGACACGCAGAACGTCCTGCGGATTTAAAGGTTCACACCACATGTGGCCGTGGCCGCAAATGCATCTACCAACGTGACGCTACTTACAATGACCCCAACAGGGACACGATGGCGATGACAACAACAGCAATAGTACGAACAAATCGTAACAACACCAACAAAAAAAAGCCACCGAGCAAGATAGCTTAGTGGCAAAGCCTGTGCCTTGCATTCGGGAGGACTGGGTTCAAGACCCAGACCGGCCACGTTTAAATTGGTTTGCATGGTTTCCAATTTAGACAAGGTAAATGCCGGAGTGGATTAAAATTAGCCATGACATGAATAAACCGTACACGGGCAATGGCCTTACGGAAAAATCTTAAAGAAATAAAATAAATAATTGATAGTAGGATCAACAATAACGCCAACGATAGTAGCAGCAGCAACAACAACATCAACGATAGTAGCAGCAGCAGCAACAACAGCAACAATAATAGCAACAGCAACATTAACAACAACCACCATATATGTATGCACTGTACTGCATTGTACTTGTCGGTACACAATGTCAGAAGGTAGATGAATGAGAATGATCATCATCAACTTGTATTTATTTCTGTTTGGCCTGTATTTGTTGGTCCGCCGATCCGTCATCGGGGCAATCCTTTCGTTTAGTGCCGTGCAGGCTGGCCAGTCGGTGGCCAGCCGCCGCTGGAACGTGTCGGTAAGGTGATCGGCCTCATCATTATGATCTATGATGGGGTTGATGATGAGCGTCCATGTCATCCAGTACAAAAAGCGTTAACAGGGAGCGAAAAGAAAGGGGAGACGTATATATATATATAGAGAGAGAGCGCGAAAGAGGGAAAGAGAGAGCATAGCAATATGATCTAGATCAGTACAGGAATAAGGAACCAGAGGGCGGGATGATGAAGAAGACGGACGAAGAAAGCAATCAACAACGAACACTGCTATACGCAGTATCTGCTACGAGACCGAGGGATTGATCAGGGCGACAAACATCTACAAACAACAAAAGCAATGTTAGGAACGAAAAAACAACAACAACAGGAATAACAACAATGACAGCAACACTAGCGACCACAAAAGCAACAACAATAACGAAAGCTACCACGACAGCAACAATAGCAAGAACAGCAATTAGCTCATCTTCATAAAACGCACGCATGAACGAAGTATTGTACTAGCGTTGTACCAATCCGGCTTATATTACTACTACTAGTCATGGTGAATAAGTAGTACTTCCAATTCATAAATATTATACATATACGATGCGTAACTGATGTGTCTAAAACGCTTCACAACCGTCTTAACACTGTTTGTCGTTACAGTGCGCCTAGCTTTGCACACGTTTATCACCTACGCTGGCGTTGGTCTGCATATTGAGTATATTTCTTGTTATCATCGATGCTCTCATTATACTCGCAGATTTCTACCAGACAGTTGGTGAACGTTGTAAGGTGACTCGCTTGTCGTCTGGGAGGATCTATATATATATATATATATATATATATATATATATATATATATATATATATATATATATATATAAAACATTTACATACGTATACAAACACATATACAGCGAAACAATCTATATAGGTCAATATCATCAGATAATCAGTCTTAAGAGAAAAACGGAACCATACATCACCCATAACTGGGTTCGGATAAATGAAGACAATGATAATGATGATGATGGTGGTCATAATAATAGTAATAACATTACAACTAATTCTAGTCTAGCGATTACGTTACGGCGCAGCGGCGTCATTTTCCCGTTTCGTTGGGGGTTGGAAAGGGAGTGGAATGGGTATACAACACCGTTTGGCGGGTTCGACGCAAAGGCGAAGCTTCGCCCAAACTGCATGGCGCACATCGCAAAATACACATGCATACGACTGTGTATACAGGCCCACGATAACTTTCTTCTTGACTGGCCTCTTCAATAGGCTATATCAAACATGCGGAGGAGTAAGCGTATATATATATATATATATATACCAACAAAAGAAATGCACTTATCAGTGGCGCTCTGCAAAGATTATATATATATATATATATATATATATATATATATATATATGAATTATTGTGCGTTTATATTTTTAAAATAAGATAGAATAAAACCTATTTTATTAATAAGTCAAGCGACACACCTGTCTTGACGTCGTTCGTATATAAGACGAAGGGAAAAAGCATTCTGATGAACTGGGAAAACAAACCCCAAACGAAATAATCTGCCCCGGATTACTAGGTCGAGGGTGAACGCCCATTGTGCCGGCGACCCTCGGTGCGGACAAGTGTCAAGATAATTCCTATATATATATATATATATATATCTCGATGTGTGTGAGTGTGCAGATGTATACATAGAGGGAACACCGTGAGATCCGTGTCCGTCGTCCTACTAGCCACGTTTTGAACGGCTTTGTTTATTTAGTGCTGTGTTTGCGTCGTTAGGCGGAAAACAATTGTTGTGGTGTTTTTGGAGTCGGCATTACGTAGGTGGCACGTTGAGATTATGCAGCAGCAGCAGCAACGACGCCAGTTCCATGCTGGAAGGCACCTTTCGTTGTGTTCTGTTTCCATGTGTTTCGCTGGTGTTGTCTATATATATATATATATATATATATATATATATATATATAATATATATACTTCGCACTAGAACAGCGCACTAACAGTAGGATCGCAATGATACGCTCCTCTCTTCTCCGTAACGCGTTCTTTCTCTGTATGTTGCTTTCTTTGTGTCACTTTTTCTGTCTCCTCGCGATGGAGCGGTGGGGAGGGAGGTGAGGGGGTTCTATCTTGCTGACATTGTGGTGGTGTCCTTTACATGGTGCTAATGATCTTGGCAATATGAGAAAACGACGTTGAGCTCTGTTTGCTCACCTATCGGGATAACTACGAAGTACCATTTGGTGCCGTGTCGCGTGGCATCGTCCTCCTCCTAATCGGACCTTCGACGTCGACACAACCATAGGGATAGAATGAGAGCGATAATAACAACAACAACTACAACAACAGGGAAAGCATCAAGCCCGGTGGTGGCATAATGAGTGCATTCGCGTGATCTTCTTTGGTATGTGTATCTCGTTCGGTCGGGAAGGAGACACATAGGTGCACGGGTTCGATCTTCGCCGTTGCACAAAAAAGCACCAGGGAAGGAAAAGACCGACGCAACTTTTGTAGTTTTGTACAAACTGTGTAGTATTTAGCCGCAAGAACCGCAGCAATAATAACAAAAAACAAGAACAATTACAAGAACAGCGACAACAATAAGTATCATGGCATCGTCAGTAACAACACGTGCATATATGTGAGTGTTTCCTTTCTGTCCAACAGACAGTTAAGCGTCTTAGTTGACGCCTGTGCACCAGTAATGTGGAAGAATCCGTACCATGTATTGCACACACACACACACACATATATATATATATATATATATATATACCATGTATTGCACACACACATATATATATATATACATATAGAGAGAGAGAATTTTGATTGACTTGTTATGCGTCTGAGATACCTATTTACACATGTCATCCTTCTAATATATCAGAGGCGTTTAGAGTGGCAGCATAAGCAGGCATGCTGAGATATCTAGAGTTTCCCCAACATTTTTTGTGGCAGCACCAGCTTGGCCGCCTATGGTTCTGCCACCTATTTTCAATAAGCATCGCTCAAAGAAACTACATCTTCGATGAACAACAGAGACTGAACCGCGACGCCCCAGTAGATGAAAATGACTAGCACACTTGCCTCCTAGACCATATATATATATATATATATATATACATATGTTCTGTGTGTCTGTGAAAAATGTGCAGATATTTGCAATTAAAATAGGCTTTCGTCTAGCATAAGCGACAAGCGAGCTTCAAAAGCCTACACGTGCAGAACAGTTCTAGCCTGCTCTTCATCTACTAATAGAATAAATACTGCTTGAACTGCGGCGTCTGCTGCTGGCAGTTCCACTCGCTTAACAGCAGCCAGTCCTCATGTGGTGTGACATTTCTTCTGTTGCGTTTTCCTCGGGTTCCCTCGTTCGTCACGATATCGTCGTGATACTACTACCACTGATCATAGCGTACCGTTAACGCCAAATTCGAATATACGTGCGCACGCACGCAATACCGAATCAGGATAACGGTGGCGATGGTTACTATGATGCTGGTTATAATGGTAGACGACGATGATGACTTTGCTGCTGCTGGTTACGTTGTTACTGCGTATGATAATCAACGATCACGAACCAAAACGGGTAGCTAACTAAACGCAGCCGGTAAACTGCGCGGTCTAAGCCTATCATCCTTCTCGGCTTCTTTTTGCCGCCTGCAGCTTTGCCGGCTTGAGTCGGCTCGGCTCCCTGTTTGACTGTACGTCGAGACCTCTGCTCGCTTTTCAGCTGTCCCTCTCCTTTCCCGCCTCCTCTCAGATCTCCCACTTCGTGTTTGTGTATCTAGCTCTTCCTTGTAGATTGTCATCGGTCATTGCTGCCCCGGCGCAAGCTGGCGGTGCTTATTTGCCTTTTTCCTCTACGATGGATGAACTCTTCTATATATATATATATATATATATATATATATCTTTAAATCATCATCTATCCATATCATTTCTTTTTTTCGATCTGCCTAGCTGTTTGACTTAAAGCCTCTCTCCCGCCTCAGGCCTCGTTCTTCTTTGGTTTGAGTTTTGGGCTTATCCTTTTGCGGTTTGTTGTTTGTTCTCGGCGCATACGCTTCCATACGTGGATACAACAAATACTGTTGCTCAACAACGTCAATCGTCATGAGCATCAGTGATGGCAGCAGCAGCAACAGCAACCGCAGCAACAGCAGCAACCAAATCCACCACTTGTGTTGCAGTAAGCAATGGTGGTTCGTTGCGTTACGGTGGTAGATCGAGCTCGACAAAAAAGGGCGCCAACATGGCGCGAGGGATCGGGGCAGTCCTTAACAGCATCAGCAACAGCAGCAGTGCCGAAGCATCTACAGAAACAGACGCAAAATCAGCAGCAGCATCTGCGTCTGCAAGAAGCAAAACTACAGGGCAGCAATAACAACAACAACGCGGCAGCAACCGAATATGATCGCGTGCTGCCAACCGGTACCATGCCGCAACCATTGCCGTCAACCAGTCACCAGCAACACCGTAGCACTAGATCGGCCGACCGGCCTCAGCGACGCCAACGATCAGCCAGCAGTAGACAGAAGACATTCGAATCGCCTGTTCCCTCCCTGTTCATCATCCCGGTGGATTCATTCATCTAAGTCGGCGCCAGTCAACGACGACAACGACAACGACAAGCGACCGTCGGATGTGACCGTCGGGGGGCTAGGGAGTGGGGTGGAGAATCGGCTTCGGGACGGTGCCCACCTCCTCTCTCGATTACCAGACGACCGAGACCTTGTGCGTTTGCCTTCAGCAGCGGCAGCAGCAGCAGCAGCCGAAGTAAAACAAAACGTCGATAACAACAAGAGCAACAACAATAATAGCAGCAGCAATAACAACAAGAGGAACAGCAACAACAACAGGAACAGCAAGAACAACAACAACAACAACAACAACAACAACAAAAGCAGCAACAATAACAACACTAACAGGAACAACAACAATGATTGCCAAAATAAACGAATTGCTGCAATGTCTCAAACAACACCATCATCAAGAACAAAAACAGCGACAACAACGACGACGACAACAACAGCAACACCAATTCCAATGATGGCGACGACGTCAGTGAACAGATCATCACCACACGACAGCTTGCTAACCTTCACTAACTAATAACGTAACAGATCGGTTCAACGTTGTCTTGCGCTGACTGAAGACGTTGTTCTTGCTGACTGAACGTTGTTCTGCGTTGGTAGGACATTTTTCTGGAGATATGTACCGATGCTTAGACAGCAAGTCTTCACAGAAATCACAGTGGAGTTCTTGTGCACGCTGTATATATATATATATATATATATATATATATATGAATCAATCGAGTCATAAACATGACATACACATGTACGAATATATGCGAATATCCTCCTTGTACACCTTTCTGGGCTCAGCCAACGTGCCTTGTCTGCTAGGTAGCTGTCGTCACGAAAATAGCGCGCTGCCATTATGCACAGATTTGCAAGAACACCTTGGGCTTAGCCCATGTGATTCCAAGGGGGTTTTCCTCGGCCGGTCGACTAAAGCAAACAGACGTTCGTTGTTGCGCCGGCTGATTCATTCAAATGTGTCCTCAAGTGTCGAACCAACGGATACGGACGATACGGCGGCTGGCGTACGCGATGCCCAGACGCTTCCACAACGGTCACCGTTATTATGTCTATTTAGGGAATCGGCCAACGCCAGCTAAGCGAGTAAACGAAATGCTCCCCGCTAAGGTTGTTTGTCATCGTTGCCCTGTGCTGAAGTTGCTGACGTATAGCGCTGAGACGTCCTTAGACCATCTATTATCTGGAAAATCCTATGTCATGTTCATATGTATCATGGGCTGATTTAGTTAGATGCTTTTCATTTGTTTGACACTTATTTTGCACTTTTGTGCATCACATCTACGCCGGCCGCCGCGTGCGTACGCACGATGAGCACTCGGGTGCATCTCGGGCTTACGAGTTCACACACAAGTGTATATACGTGTATGTCCCATGTACAAAATAATACTTCGTGCACTAGTCGCGGTCACGAACGACAATTTGTCGGCCAACTTCAGCGGATGTCGCAGAGACACTATTGTTTCGAGAGGGGGTGGTCGGCATGCTGTTGATGTTGTTGTTGTTTTTGCTGTTATCATCTTTACTCTTACTGTTGTTGTTGATAATGTTGCAGCTATACTTTCATCGCCCTGCCACGTATTGTTGTTACAGTGTTGCTGTTGTTGTTTTTGTTGATGATCGCGTTCGCCCGTATAATAATCTAGCGCCAGGCCATCGGCATTAGTAACCGTCTGGTAACAACTGGCGCCAAAGGGCCGACGTTCAACAGGGCGAACCTTCTCTGTCGCCCCGTCGGTTTCAGCGGAGCCCGGCGGTGACAATAACAAAGTGCTAATGAAGAAGGGCGTCCACCCTGTGAGTTCAGACAGCACACGATCCGGATGATCGAAACAGAAATAGCGAAAGAAAACAACAGGCGGCAGCGAGAGAGAGCGCGTGAAATGAAGCAGTCAACGAACAGAATAGATGAAATGCACTATTGCCAACAGCAGCAACAATCATAACATCTGTGTTCAACAACAACCAAAGCAACAACAACCACGGCAACAGCAACAACAACAGCAGCAACAACAAACAACAACCACGGCAACAACAACAACAACAACAACAACAACAACTACAACAGCAACGACAAACAACAACAACTACAACAACAGCAACAACAAAAACAGTAACAACAAACAACAACAATTACAATTACAAACCTCGTCGTTGCTACTGTTGTCATCTGGACACGATATCATCTCCGTTGCGAGCAAGTCGAAATCATCCCAGCAGTGGAAACGGCTTGTAAGCTGTGGTGTTGTTGTTGTTGTTGTTGTTGTTGTTCTCGTTGTTGTTGCTACGGGTGTGGATTTTGCTGCCGCTGCAGTTGCCGGCTTCATAATCACGGCCCGCTTCTCGTGACAGCGAAGGTCGCCCTCGCCGAAGGAAGAAGTACAGCAGCAGCAGCAAGAACAACAACAACAACAACGGAAAGCCAGAAATGTAAGGCAAAAGCCATGAAATGAAAGCGCAATCGTGAACGGCCACTACCCTCTAACTAACTACCAACGTCAATCTGTATGTTCGTATGCATATACGAGTATATATATATATATATATATATATATATATGAGGAAGTCACGCATGTGTGGCCTTAGCAAACGCGGCAGATGTCAGCATGACAACATCCATCTGCTGTGCCCTGGAGCAGCGTTATGAGACGCTCACCGTGGCAGCGCCAACAACGACCACGACGACGAATACAACAACATAGAACGTGTTCGTTCACTAAGCGTAGAATGCAGTAGTAAAGGTAGTAACAAATAGCACCAGCAGCGACATAATTAAGTATGAAAGAGTTCACTTTCCGAGAGAGTAGGTGAGCGCATTCATGATTAGCGACGGAAAGCAACAAGATTGCTTGCTAAAACTCTTCGCTCTATATGTATATATATATATATATATATATATATATATATATATATATATATATATATATATAGATAGATATATATATATATATATATATATATATATATAGATAGATATATATATATATATATATATATATATATATTTTTTTTTTTTTTTACCACTTGCATCACTACCTGTACTCTGTCTCGTTCCATTAAACGTATGTCTTTGGCGTCAAGATGGCTGTTGTTCTTATTGCTGCTGCTGCTGTTATTGTTACTGTTGAATGTGCTAATTTTTCTGCTGCTATTACGGGGTTCCGGCTACGGCCAAATACCTAAAGAATTGATCAATTAATGGTAGAAAAGTTGAAATAGGAAAACTTCCATTGCATACGACCCCGATACAGCCGGCGCCGCCCCCGGTGGAAGTTTTTCCACTTTACCTTTTCCATCATCAACTTATCCGCCGCAATATCTCTGCGTGTGAAACGATAGCTCGTGCATGTGTGTAGATAGACAAATTGATGGTATATGCATAGATCGATAGACATAAACATATATATATATATATATATATATATATATATATAGCCATAGAGGCGGCAATTTGGGGGCATCGTCAATCGCGTATCAAATGACGAATTGTCGTCAGGTTCGTCAATGAAACGCGTGTGAAATGTGATTGCCGGCTGATGACAATGACATGATAATGATGGTAATACCCGATTGCAGCTGACGCCAGCCACAGTGGCAATGGTGAGTGGCTTGGGTACCAGCAGCAGCGGTAGCAGCAGCAGCAACCACAACAACAACGGCAAACCAACAACACAACAAAACCTACAACAGCAACAATAACCTCCATGTTGGTGAGATGGCCGACAGTAGTTACAAGCAGCAGCAACCACAAAAAAAACAACAAAACTAACGACAAGTAGCAACAATCACAACAACAACAATAACAAAAAACAACAGTTTTCATGCCGACCGCTTAGGAGCTAGGCTGTCCCTAAGTGATTAGTAAGGATACGCTATCTTCCCTATGACTATTAGTAATGCTAAAAACACAGACAGATATTTGGGAAAATAGCTGATTGATATGACGACTAAAATCGAAAAAATTGAAACCAAAGACGGCCGCGGGCCGCGAGAGGTTTGCAGATCCCATATCGCACACGACGATAACTGTCAGTAACAAAGTTTAGGCAAGCACACAACAACTTTCAAAGCACCTTACGCTAGCGAAATACAGTTGGGAACAAAACGTAGCACGCCGTGATAATGTTGTTATTATTATTATTATTATTATTATTATCATCATCATCATCATCATCATCATTATCCTCATTTCCACTAAGAAGTATTAAACCACAGCAGTGGCATTAATGTTACTAAGATAGCCGTCAATTTTTAACGCCGCAACCATTTAAAATTTTGCATTTATTCTTTATTAGAGCAGTACGCATACAGCAACACTCAACGCAAACAACGTATATCCACTATTTTATTACAACCTCAGCCGAAACGCCTACGTTCGTCTCTATATAGAGAAAGAGGTCGTCAAAGAGTCTCGATGCCAGAAGGTTCATTCAAAATTCAGCTTGCGCGGGTTAATCAGTGGCGGAATTTTGCCGCCGTATTAGTTGGTGCCAAATCGAGCTTGTAGAGCTTCTTTCATCTTCTCGAGCTTCGAAACTCACAGCGAAACTCGCAAATCACTCGGCTCAAACGCGAGATATTATGCGATAAAGGCCGGTGCAGACGCCATATGAAATGATACGCCAGCCTGCCTTGTCGTCAGGCTTGTGTCAGATCTGGAAGAAAAGCCGTAAATAGCGCTAATCTTTTTCGGTGCGCGGTCGGGTGACACGCTGTTGTCAACGCTCAGCGAGCACCTTAAACCTGCTTGTGACAGCTGACCGATTCGTCGCACCTGTCGAATACTCAAGCCTTCGTTCTTGATTTCGTTCGGCCCTCTCGCAATTTCGTGCTGCCACAACGGCCTTCCCTGATGGAGAGACTTTCCATCAGAAAAAACGTTACCCCGGGCATAACGGCGCTCGAATGTGGCGCTCGAACTTGAACTAGCTACGTTATAGGTCGCGTAAACGCACGTCTCTGCTGATCTACTTCAACCCAACGACGCAAATTGGACGATTTTCTAAACAAAACAAAATCGAAACACAACTAGCTACTATTAAGAGTATTATTTTCGCGTATAACGAGGAAGCCAAACATTTCAATAAACAACAACAACAACAACAACAAGATTACCAACAACAACAACAACTAAAAGTACAAACATTTGTATCAACAACGGCAGCAGCCTATTTATATAATAACGACTACCGTGCAACGACAAACCACAGCAAAAGCAACGACGGCAACAACAAAAAAAAAACGGCCACAACAGTAATAACAACAATTATAAAGCGTAATAACGACAGAGGCAACATTTACAACGTATCGAAGAGTAGATATTATAGAACCAAGCTATTATTGAACCAGACGACCTGCTGCAGGTGGTCCGTCGAGATCGGTGTTCGCGTGCCACCGAACTAATGACACCGAACGTCATTGGTATCACAGCACTAACAATTATACCACATACTAAGGATGATACCAGCAGCCAGATTACAATAACAATCATATTAACAACAACAGCAGCAGCAAGAACAAAAGCACAGCAACAAAAACGACCACAATAGTAACAGCAGTGACGCCGGCACCGGCCACACGCCACACAACGAAATCAACTGCAGCAGCAGCAACGACAACGACGGAAACAATGTTAAGAACAATAAGCAAAAATAATGACGACCATCACGATACCGGCAACAAAAGTAAAACGCCAACCGGATCGAACATATCTATAAGGCGTCGTCACTGCAGGTATCGCCTTTTCCATTATTATTATTATAACAATAATTATCTATTAGCTATGAAAAGTGTATCGCCGAACAATAAACGCTGATCGATGAAAAATGAGTCAACACTTATGAAGTTCCGCTTTTTGTTTCCTCTTAGGTGTGTTCCTATATATATAAATATATATATGATAGATATATACATATATAGATATATACATATATATATATATATATATATATATATATATATATATATATATATATATATATGATAGATATATACATACACTTACTGATATATGAATGTACGCAAATGATATATATGTATACACATATAGATATGTGAATGTACGTATATGATATACGGCACCTCGCAAAGCCGCCCAAACGTAAATCAGCCGAGAGACGACTACACGGCGGGCGATCGAGCACCTTTCGCGACAAATGCTGCTGCTGCTGCTGGTTTCGCATTAGTCGCCTCAGTGGCCGCACGACGGACGACCCCGAGGGGAGGCGGCGCTCCGCTGTAACGGTGTAATGCTGAGCTATAGGCAAAAAAACGCCAGCGTAACAGTAGCAAAAGTGGGCACACGCGCCCCATCCGTTCTCTTCCGTTCTATGTCGTGCGCCAAATAATGGTGTAATGGGCAAGGTCCTCAGGCAGGCAAGCAGACCGACAATGTCGTCGTCGCTGTTTAGGGCCGCTGGCTTCGGCTGGTTTCGTTCAGGCTATCGCTGCTGAGCTAGAAAGACGCCCGCTTAAGTCAGCACGGTCGGACGGAACCACAGGCGAGCCAGGCGGCAGGCAACCGTGTCCGGGCGATCAACAATCGCAGCGGACTTTAATAGATTTTCATTAACCGACGCCATTAACGACGCATTAATAGAGTTTTTTCTATCGGTATCGATATCAATATATTGGTGGCAACGTACAAAAAACAAACGTATAATAACAAGAAAAAAAATAATATATATATATATATATATATATATATATATAATAAAATATAGCTAACTACAAGACATTTTCCAAGAATACTATTTGGGCATTTATTGAGTAATAGCAAAAAACATTCACTGAGCACATACATCCTACCTAGAAGGTAGATTAATTATATTCATTACCTTTATAGCCTCTAGTCGCTTACATGTGATTTAAATTTGACGATGTATATAAAAGGGGGAGGTATATATATATATATATATATATATATAAACTGTAAGTAATTGTACTATCTGCACATGCATTTGGTAACAACGTGAACTATTGCTTGCGCAGTTCCCAGTTGAGTGTGGGGATGAGGACATGACTGGTTTTTAGTGAGTTGGAGCCCCACACTACCGGCCTACATTTGCAGTGAGCTTTCCTGCCCTGGTGTCCGTGTGTGCAAACCGCATTTTCCAGTTAGTCCCGCAAAAAAAATTGGTAACAACGTTAAAGCGCGTTTGATCGTTATAGTAATACTAACGACGTGAATGTAACTACTATTACAGTTAATACATATACAACTATGTTGATTATTATAATTTCTATCTAACTTTTTGATTGATTATTAGCCAAATAACTCAATTGTTGCTCCGTTTCGACCTGATAGCATCAGTCTGCTAGCCACTGTGTGCCCGGTGACAACGAGATGAGAACAACATGATGACAGAACGAAGCCACCCTTTAAGTAGATATTTTATATATATTTTATATATATATATATATATATATATATATATATATATATATTTATATATATATATATATATACGGAGCCGGATGGGTCGCACACAAACAAACTAACTAAACAGGCAAGTTTTCATTAGAAACTATGTAGTGGGGAGTCATTGTTAACGCAGGGTGCCTCGCACCAAGGCGCTGCACAGGAGACGAACGCATAGAGCGCTGGATAATAGATAGAGTGCGGACGACGACAACGACGGTGACATGGTGATACTGCAGTTGCCTCTCGGGACGATTGCCGCCACAACCACGACGCTGCGTCATGGCGGTTCTTGCTCCAGCTGTCGCCATTGTCACTCTGCATGACGCTGCCGCTGATAATGCTATGGAGTCGTCTTCGTGGAGAGTAGAATGGAGCATGTCGTATCTGTATAAGATGAATTCGATAATTCGGCCCATAGTAATATCGTTGATCATTCGAGCAGCGCAGCGATCCAGTCACTGCTATTACATATGAATCCGCTTATTCATTATTACGTTATCTTCCACGTTATCTTCACTTTACTAATATATATATATATATATATATATATATATTTTTTTTTTTTTTTTTTTTAATTTATATATACTCGTACGGCGCTGTGGATTCTCTCTCTGTGGATTGGTTTCGAATTGCGTGTGCATAAGGTCGCGCGCCTGCAACATGCCAGAATCTTTAGTAACAAAAAACGAGAACGAGCGCCGTGTTGGTATTAAATATCTGTTTTGTAGGGCTTAACTGCAACCAAAATTAAAACCAAATTGGATGTAGTTTACGGAACTATTGCACCGACGCACCGTATCACCGCCAACTGGATTACCTTTTTGAAAAAGGGTAGTATGGGAACGATGGAGGTACTGGGAACGAGGCACCACGGTCTGGCCGACTAAAAACAGCTTAGGACGAGAAAACTATGCTAGAAATCTACAAACTTCGGATGAGTAACCGCGATTCGTAACCGTCGACGAAACCCGCATCCACCACTTCACCCCAGAACGGGAAGATGCTATCAGTGGAGTGGACCGCATGTGGCGAAAGAACTTCCACCAGGGTAAAACGACACACCTCGACTGGAATTATTTTGGCTATTGGCTAATACCGACTACAATTCTACAGAAAAAGTGATACGTGGGGAGTACGACGCAACATTCTTGGCCCAGCTGAAGAAACGCGTCATAATAGCACTACGGTTCGCGATGCAGAAGAGGACTGTGCTGTTTCACCATAACAAAGCGACAACACCCACACGCCTCTGCTTGTCATGGTCAAATTACGCGAACTAAAGTGTCAAATTGTCGAGCATCCCCAATATTCGCCGGGCCTGGCCCCATTCAACTATTTATATCTGTTTGAAATCCTCAAGACGTCTATATGCGGAAAGAGATATTGGAGCAACAAATATGCGTCGTAGACGAGTCTTCTGGGTCTAAATTTTCGGAACAATTTGTTCGTGATATAAAGACAATTGAGGATTGTTGGACTAGATGTGCTGAGCTTCGGGGGGGGGTGAACTTTACTAGACAATAAAAGGCACGTGGTTTTTGTCCGCCAATTGTATTCCATGCTATAAACGCATTATATGTATACATATATGTATATGTATGTATCAACATGTCCGTTTATGCTGCTGTTCTAAGCGCCCCTGATATAAAATGTGTATTTAGGTATTCATGTAAAGTAAATCATATATATATATATATATATATATATATATACGTGTCTCCACTTTAGCGGCGTACAGACAGATTTTGCGTACAGACAATTTAAAATAAAGTTGCTATATGTATATATATATATATATATATATATATATATGATTTGCCTTTATGACATTTATGATATTGCCAGGACGTTTTCGGGTAATCGTTCATAACGCACAATTCCTCAATTTTCTAAAGAAGCTGGTGATGTGATTATATATATATATATATATATATATATATATATATGTGCATACATGCAATATATCAAAGAGCACAAATATGCCGTTAGAGCAATCAGACTTAGACGCGTGGGAAGGACCTTATTATTAGGATCCACACAAAGGCGGCGATTCAGCCTTAGTCAGGGGCTACGAACTCGTCAACTATGATGTTGTATTCGCACATTCGCACGCTACTACAGCGCACACAGAGCCGCGAGAACGGCGCGCAGCCGCACATTTAAAAGTAGCCGCGACGCACGCCGGTACCAAAGTCAATGTCAAGTCATGTTGGAGCCATATGAGAAGATTTTCCGGGGAGGAACACGAGTTTCCTCATGTCATTCTTACGTGTACCCACACGCACACACGCATACCGAGCACACGGTAGCCAAATATTGACTTTGAATATATCTATACATACTTTTTCTGGAGTAATCTCAGTTGTTGTTGTTGCTCACGTCGGAGTGACCGACTCGCGGCTTTGGTGAAAGGTAGACATTGAGAGAAAGAAATAAAATGAACTGGTTGGAAGCAATCGATATGTGGAAAGTCAGAGATATATATAAAGAAGAAATAGAGCGAGGCAGACAGGAGAGAGAGAGAGATTGGAAAACCTAACTTATTCTGCGGCACGAAAAATTGGTGCACGTTACGGCAGGGCGCGTCGTGACGATCTCATTATCATCATTCGCATTGTTGCCATCATGATCAACAATAATTACAGCACCGCCACCATCACCATTACAAGTGCTAATTACGACTATTATTATTACTGGGTACATAAACAATTATATAGTGCTCTAATTATTATTCTTAATAATAGTAAGTATAGTCGACCAAAGCTTTCTAAAAACGGCGTAAGCCACCGTAACCCTGGTGGTCGTCCGCTTGTTTTGTCGTAACATAAAACAGTGACAATAATATCTGCAAGGACAACAACAGCCACAGCCTCTACTACTATAGCAACAACAACGACAGAACCGCTGAATACAAATAGTCAGCTTGACGTCTCGTCAGTTTTGCCACCTGTTACACAAAGTGGAATCTCGGCGCTCCACGAAAAAAAAACACGTAATAATAACAATCGCCTTAACAATATGACAGCTCATATTTTATTAGCGACAACAGCGTGTTGACAGCTACTGCCACAGGTGACTGACTGTACGACAAAGTTGAGGTGGAGATAGTGAGGCGGTTCTCACAGTAAAATAAGAAAAACATATATATATATATATATATATATATATATATATATATATATATATATATATATATATATATATATATATTATGGACCGACATAGCCCGCCGGCAAATGTATTTGTCCATATATAAATATATATATACATGCGCATAATTTTGATCCCATTCTCAGACAAAATAGAAACATGACCAAGGGAAAATAGCGTTTAATAAGTTAACGCTGTTTGGTTAGTGCTGTAACAACAAGCGCGTAAACACAGCAACGCCTACATGCACCACAGGCGGTCGCAACGACGACAACCGGAACAATAATTATAACAGTAGTAATAACAACAGCAGCCGTTAACCGATAACGAGGAGAAACTGATATAGTTCGTAACGCCAACGGTCGGATACTTGTAAAAAGAGCCCCATCACACCATAGAGGTGAGCCTCATTACCCACAAGAACAGCAATGATAACAACAACGACAATAGTTAACTTTATGACAAGTGGACTCGAGTTATTACCTTACTCTGTGCACGTACTTTGGGACGTAAATGTTAACGTCCTAGAAAAATCCAAGTCGGGTTTTGCCCAATTTAGCAGAGTTTCACGCACGGAAGCAACGTGACCCTGCTTATATATATATATATATATATACAGAGTCACATGAGACAAATAAACACACAAAATGGCGGGCGTAAAGAAGAACACGGCCAGCGACAACAGGTGAAATTCACGATTAGCGCTATAACAGCAGTACTAACTGTAGGCACCTTATTGCCACATACCGGAACAAACTAAGCGCAGACTGGAGGCTTAAGCCGAATGTAGGATATGCGAACAAAATTGCATTTTCAGCCAGGTCTATACGAGAAATTCAGCGCCGAGCCATTTGTACAATGGTCACGAATCAGAATATACCGGCGACTTTCTGCCACAACGGAAACAATTTAAGTGACCACGACAAAAACATCTCGTGCGACAAAGGCGACAAACAACAGCCAAAAACAGTGATTGAAACACATAGTAAGCAAGAATCATCAACGTAGCAGCGACAATAACAAAAGCAACAATAGCAACGTCATTGACGTCAATAGAACAACATCAACAACAACAACAACAACGACAACAACAACAACAACAACAACGACAAAAAGCGCCACCATCAACAAAAGAACCAGCATTAATAACAGTCAACGAGGGCAAAAAAACTATCAGTCAAATGGGGTATTGCAAACGTATATATATAAATGTGTAAGAAAACGCTTGACTGAAACGCGCGCTCCTGTCAGTATATATATATACAAACGGCAACAAGTGCGATAATAATAATAATAATAATAATAATAATAATAATACAAATATTGATTATAAAAATGACGACAATCATAACGCCCTAAGTACAACGCGGACGCAGACAATCTTACATACAGACTGAAGGTGTGGCGGTAAGCCTTAGCTTTAGCACCCACCTACCTGTCTGCCGTGAGCTTGCGGACAACAAGCCGGAAAAACATGGCGACGATGGGACGAAATGACGAAGCTCGCCGCTAATGTCGCTAACTATTGGCGTTAGCTCGTCGTAGATCGTCCGGAGAAGTTCAGGAAGTTCGCGGGTCGCCGATTATGTCCGATTACCGCCGAATATTGGTGAATCCGCGTATTGAGGCGTATATGCGCACGCTCTGCTCGCCGAGCTCATTACTACTGTG
>QVRM01002116.1:120000-167500 GCA_003439945.1 Dermanyssus gallinae | reverse complement strand
AGCGAGAACACCAACGACAGTCAACGACAACAGTGAACCGCCATAATCGCGGATCATTACAGCAGCAGACGCACCACCACCAACAACAATAACAACACCAACAACAACGCCAACGGCAACAACAACAGCAACAATAATAACACCAACGGCAACAACAACAATAATAACACTAACGGCAACAACAACAACAACAACAACAATAACACCAACGGCAACAACAACAACAACAATAATAACACCAACGGCAACAACAACAACATTAAAAGCACTGTTAATACTAGTGATAGTAACACGACCAGTGACACCAACAACGAACAACATCGTGATGACAACGAAAACAACAACAGCAGCATCAACAACAACAACAACAACAACAATAACAGGAAATAAATGCCAAACAGAAGATTGTCCGGTTTTTGGGGCAACCGCATAAACAAGCCTCCAAGGGACGAGCGTGCGCTTTCAATCTGTCGCCTCTTCGACGCCCGTGGCAAGCGATGTCCTACGATTCCTGTCTCTGCTGCCATTGTTGACGGTAATTGCGGTGAGGGTGATGATGACGTTATTGCTGTTGTTGTTATTGTTGTTGTTGTGGTTGTGGTTGTTCTTGACGTTGTTGCCACACGGTTATTGTTTAATGATGATCGCGTCGGACCATACGTACGTCTGCCCGCACTCGATAATAATAATAATAATAATAAACGTCATCGGGATTTGAGGTGCATGCTATATCAGCATGGCGCTAGGCAGCGATGCACTCAGTGGTGGTAGCATACCAGCATACTCGAAACTCTCTTATACGACGAATTTCTGGCCAAAGCAGAAAGAGATAAACCGAACCAGCCCGCCATCGACCACTGCAAACCACCATCACAAATACCACTCATTGCCATTCGCCAGCTACGGCGGCCGCGCTGGCCGCTAGTGTGGGCTAGACCAATTAACAGATGAAATAATTACAATCTGTATGCGTATATATATATATATATAGAGTTGTAAATACTATATATATATATATATATATATATATGGAGAGAGAGAGAGGGAACAACAAGGACCGGAGTCGTAGCCACGGGCACAACGGTCGCGCTGCTCGTGACCCGCAAATCCTTGTGAGTCTTTCCGATCAGACAAAGAGCCAGACAGGCCAGCGATGACCACGCCGGGAATGAGAATGATGATGATGCCGTTGACGATGACAACGGGACCATATATGGTGGCTTTGTCGCTAACCTGTCGCCCAAGATTTACGGACCAAGGCCACTGAAGGACGACATTGACTCATGATGATGATGCTGCTGCTGCTGCTGATGTCGCGAGGTTGAGGAATCTTGGCTCGTGGTTGAGCCTCACGATAAGGCCATCACGTTCACCGTTGCGACGGCGAAGACTGTTGCTGCTGCTTCGCCTCTACCTAAGATCCGTACGGGACCTAAAGGCTCAGTAGTTTGGTGAATCTGGCTATATGTGTACCTGAATCACTGTGCCCGTCAACGGTGACAACTAGGAATACACACCGTTGGGTAGGTGACTGGAAGAATAGTACTATACTCATGTGGTAGTAGTACCTTTGGTGGTACAATGCAAGAGCAATAGGATCGAATGCTCTTAAGAAAGACACACCTGGTACATTAAGATAGTCATATATTATTAAACGCAAGAGAGAGTTGCACCGTCTAGGGATATCGTATATATATATATATATATATATATACATCGTCTAGAGATATTCTATATATATATATATATATATATACTGTCGTAGCTCCCACATCACAGGCAATAGGCATGATACAGCATTCAATGAAAATGGGTTGCTGTTCTTTTTGGTTGGCATGTTTGTGCAAGCCGAAACGATAACAGAATTTTGTCGGCGAAGTGACGAATAACTGTCAGCCGCAGAACTATCTGTCAATATATAAACAATATATATAAAGCCTTGTAGGACAGTTAAACATCACCTAAGTTCTGTCATCGTTGGGTGGTGGTAGTGACCTGCATAGAACTTGTCAACCAGTATGCCGCGCGATACGTTCTCAATGTATGAGGTAGCGTGTTTGTCGCCGGTGACATTCGAACCTTTCCTGTCGAACCGACTGTCGACGCACGACGATTTCCGTGAGAAAGCGAGAGAGAGAGATAGAGAGAGCAAACAAGAGCGTAGGAAAGCGATATCCTTTCCGCAGGCCACTCCACAGGAAGGGGGGCGTCGGGCGTTAGCTTGGCTGTAATGTCAACACGGTCGTGGCCCCCTACCGCAGCGGCTCTTGATATCTGTTTCACCATCTCTCTTCCTCTCTCTTTTTAGACATATATATATATATATATATATATATACATATATATATATATATATATATATATATACAGGACGACTGAAACGTCGATTACCGAGTTGGCCAGTGGAATTTCGCCGTTGTCGGCCACGAGCGTAGGTCGCTCGATCGGTGTCTGCTTGCGTCGATGTTGGCTGTTGGCTGGCTGGCCCGCTGACAAGCGAACTGTCTGGACTGGAGCTGATGTTGGTGGATCGACACTCTGGTATCGGCTGGATGGACATATCTCTACGTACTTACTTTCCGTCCATTCCGGTTTCATTCCGGCGTTCCCGCCACTCGACGCCTCTCCGCGTCGAGTGGCGGGAACGACACAGAGCCGCCGCCAAACACATCGTTGGTTGCATTCATCGCCGTAACGAGTCTGTCGAGCTAAGGCTGTCTCTCGTTGTACTACTTACTACTACTACGAGTATATTGCGTTCGAGGTTACTCGCGTGCACTCCCCGCCAATCGAGACCTCTTGTTTAGCTAGCACAATTGCTTCGCTCGTCCACTCGACCAAAGGACGAATGCACGACCACTATCGTCATCGTCATGATCAATACCACCACCAGCAGCAGCAACAGAAGCGGCGGCGGCAGCAGAATCTATTATTTCATTAAATAGAAAGTAAGTATTCAACAACTATTCAACAACAGCAAAGAGCAGGCTCGAGGGAAGATTCGAAAATTAAGTCAACAAGCAGTGGCAGTACACCCGATCTCATTGTTTATACAAATACATATGCACAGACGCGAATAGGCATAGCACGAGTAGCATTCACATAAACACTTATTCATATACGTATATATATATATATATATATATAGAGAGAGAGAGATTAAAATAATTAGTGAATATTAAATATAAGGTTTAGATTCCCTGAATCATATGACGCGCTGGGATTGAACCAGTAACTCCTTGCCTGGGTAGCCGGCCACATTCGCCACTCAATCAATTGATGTCCACAAATGATATCATATATATATATATATATATATATATATATATATATCAAAGATTACATATAGTAAAGAAATGCCTTTACAGCAACGTCCGAGAATATGACCGATTCGTTCGTGGGAACTCGTAACTGCGGGATCCCTGCCTGCGGCCTTTTGCTAACATGAAGCTGGCCTCCGTGGCCAGTTTGAACCGTCGATGTGCCGGCTGGCTCCACGAGCCCGAAAATAACTTTTAGTGCACGTAGAGATCACCAGAAAGAACGATGAGCGTGACCGATTGGACTTCGATCAATGCGCGCCTGAATGTTGGGTTGATTGCCTCATCGGCAAGAAACGCATAAGAAAAAATTCGACGACAAAGATCGACAGAAAAAGATTAGAAAAAGCCAAGAGATTAGTACGTATAACGATGATAGATGAAGGAAATTAGAGTTAGAGAAAGGAAGAGATAAAATAAAAGGCGATCACGGTTAGTGGCAGGGCACATTTTTTCATTTAAATGTAGCATTGCATTTTATTGCAGAGCTGAGCTAAATCACTGTAGATTATATACACTCATATAATCGATCACAAGTTAAAACAACGATATATATATATATATATATATATATATATATAGTATTTTTCAACAAACAAACATCAATATATTGAATATATATAGTCCTTTTTCAACAAATTTTATTTAAAAGTTTTCTTTTTACGCAGGGGCTAATGCTTTCCATAATTAGCAAAAGGCTGACAACTCAGGGAGTTCCAGGCTATTGTCGATACTTTCGCAGAGCAATAGGTTTATGGATCATACAGCCACCATACAGCAAAGCACTACTTTTAATCTTCAATATATCGCCTTCAGCAGAAGTTAAGGAGTATTTGGTAATACAAGTGGCCTTATTAAAAAAAAACTCATGTGCTAATTATAGTAGTTGCTTTTGCTCTGCATCCACACATGTTTATTCGAAGTGAAGCCTATATCATCGTATAAGTCTGTGAGATTTCCTGTATGGAAATAAATTAAGCTTTTAACACAAGACAATGCGTGCAATTTACGAGTCATTAAATAACTTTTTTATGGAAGGTTTCGGGAAAGCATAAGGCACATGCATCGCTGGCAGCTGTCACCAACTAGAGTGAGACTCACAAACCTACTAAAGCCACAATCCTTCCCACCCTTCCAGGCTCAGAATTGCGTGGCATTGCAATTTAACTGATATGAATTACACATAAGATAATAATGATCTAATAACGAATATTCACCAATATATAAATTCGCACACATATAAATAAATATAATCTTGTCAATTCCTTGGCCTAATCTCCGATCGCTAATACATTTTAAGCACAATGTTACAAAAAAGTTCCAACCCGCTAACGATTTTCTAATCTAGCATGTTAAACATTATCCTGGACTGCTGTATGGACGCGTTGTATCAATTCACCAGAAACAGCTGCTTCGATATCAAAATAAGATTTGTGCTGCGGAAAATTAAAAAGCTGTCTTCACGCACACACACACTCATATGGCTTATTTTACCAACAAAATAATGATAGAGAAGATTGCAGTAACATACGCGATGAGATAAATGCGAAAACGAATAGGGGCTCGGGGAAATCCAAATCAATCGTCAGCTGAGCTTTTCAGGGGATTCGAAGCTCTAAAAAAAAGAGTATCAGGAACAATCTATACTAAATTTACTACGATTGACTATCGCCAACAGTAGTTGAATGACCATTCATCTCGAACAAAGGTTAGCCGGGCTACAATCTATTTGGACGACGAGTGTGTAGTGGCTGCGTGGATCACGGACGTATATACTACGTAGCTAAGTTTCAAGCTAGCGAACTCCGAATCCGTCAAGGGCATTCATGCCTTCCCATAGCAAGGCACCAACATGCTATAAGCATCATCAACACGAATACATTCAAGTCAAGTCAAGTCAAGTCAAAAGCACCTTTATTCAAGGGTCATATATGCCTAAGTATATATATATTGTTTTTAACAAAATATTTAACCTCTGAATATAATTAGAACATACATCAGGTCTGTCGACTTCGCAGACTTCGTAGAACTCTCCACGAGAATGTGTTGTTTATCTTCACTGAGCGCGCAACTTTCAGTGATCTAACATTCACACCACTTCGCAGTCCATTATTTATATGTTTAAACATGGTCTGGTCAGTCCCGATACAACACAATTTTTTATAAAGCGATAGATCACCTCGTGCGTGTAATGTACGTATTGGCACAAGAGTATTCACATGTAATATCGGCAACGGCTAGAACGGCACGTGGTACCACAAAGCCTTATATGTAGTCATTAGCAAGCCTTCAAATAAATTTAGACCTTCGACTACGTAAGCGAATTCAGCGTCGAATATTGCGAACGAATTCGACTCGGAAGGATGATTCCGATGGCCGAGACTCCGCTTCTCTTTCGTCTCTCAACTGGTTCGAGATGCGCACAGTACCTGCAGGCCTATGCACAGTGTTTGCACAGTGTCGCCACAGTGTTTCAGCTCTCTGGCTGTGCCAAATCGCTTTTTTTCTGTACTAGGCAAGACTACGTGAGCTCTGAGTCGCCGAGAAGCGAGTTTGGCGTTTTCGCTAGGCTAGGTAGGTAGGTTATCACTGGCTGATCTACTGGTGATAACACCAAATATGGTAGCGAAGCTCCATATCGCGAATTTTCTTCTCACTTCGATGACATTCATGCCTATTTTCGACTTACAGCACGCTGCTGACTTTGCCGCCATCCCACTAAAACACTAAGCGCAGTACGAAATCTGCCGCCAGATTCCGCAAAAACGACGGGGCGGCTATTTTAATCGTTTCGGCCAACTCGCCTATCTTACCGGTAAGACGCATATAGATAGATGCGCATATGCAGATACGTACCCACTGCTACGGCGTAGATTTTAATTATTGTTTATTTAACTAGTAACGGAAGATAACCAGGTTACAAATTACAAATAAAAACAATACAATACAAGTTACATCCACAAAAAGTTCGATATCTTTCGTTTCGAAAGCCTTTATCATTTAAGGACTCTATCATTTAGTCAGTGTTCTATATCACAAACTGCGTATATCTACGGCGAATTTTAAGAGCCACTCGTTGTAAGAACTCGTTCGTCGCTTTTAAATAATGTGTAACCGTTGCAGAGTTAGTTACCTGGCTGTATATTCGGTCTAATGACAATGACAATCTTTCGTCGGCCTATCTGTCAGACATGTTTGCCTATATATATATATATATATATATATATATATGGCTTAGATAAATAATTTAAAAAAATATAGTCCATCATTAAGGTGGTTGGTCAAGTGCTGCGGTCACTGTCGTTGCTTCTGCAGTTGTTGTTGTTGTTGATGCCTGATTTCGTTCACAGAAGTTTGTCACTCATCTGTCATTTCTGTCAGTTCACCGAGTTCAACTTACTATTGAGTTTAATAACGGCACCACAACTTGACTGTTTAAAGCTCAAGGCGCATGGCATACGCAACCATTTTGGATTCCCTACTCTCAGGAGTCTTTTGCAAAGTGAGCTCTTCATGCCTCGCTCGGTTGGTTGCCGCCAGAACTGACCGTTAGAGACTTTAAATTGAGCGCTATATATATATATATATATATATATATATATATATATATATATATATATATATATATATATATATATATATATATGTATATATATATTGCAGACACGAGTGCTAACCTTTTTTACAAAATATCCTTAAACGTTACAATTGTTAAAAATTTATAATCATGGAAGTTCTAAACTCAATGGGGAATGACTGAATTTAAATCAATTTTGCTGTCCAGAGAAGACAGGACCATAAAAAAAAAAATATATATATATATATATATATATATATGCGTTTGCGCACATGAAGACCCAACCAGATATCCACTTACGCCTGTACATGCTCAAATGGCGCCCATCTCATCGAGTCGGACATACACTCACGTGATAATCGTTGATTGTGGTTCGAAGATGGTTCGATCTTTGATCGAGTTGAGTGAAGTTTTGATCAAAGCTCGCGGTGGCAAGCTGCTGGTGACAAGTTGATGTCTGCACGCTCGGCTGCAGGCTTTGTGGCCGCAGGGCTGAATAGAGGTGGTTGGTCGGAGGGTGATCAGTGGGTCAGTCAATCAACAACAATCAATTGACCTGAAGATTGACCGAGTGGGGAGAGTCCACGTAGGGCGGCCAGGCAGGGGCATATCCAAAGAACACGGTGGATCGGAGTGATCGGCGGCGTGACGTGGTCAGTCACGTGGCGCGTTGGAGCGCAATCAACCTTCTCGTATACATCACAATCGCCAAAGGTTGTAGATGGCACTTGGGCACAACACGCCGAGTGAGGCAGAAACTCGATCGAGAGACAGCGAGAGACGCACAAACCTACTACTATAACACTGTCTTCTAACCTACTAACCGAACCGGGTAACGAACGGTCTTACTAACCAAGATGACTACCGTTCTTATACAGCACAAAATAGAGAGATAACAAAAACAAAGGAAAAAAACCACACTTTCACGACAACACACCCACTCTTGCACTTATGCACACACAGACACAAATACGACGGCACAATGCGGCACAATCACAATCACGGCGTGTCAACGTTTTTCCCCTTTATCCAATCGATATGTGTGTGTGTTCTTTTTTCTCTACGATCATCTACCGATATCGTCGCTCATAGACGGTACACCGCCGTGTACACAGCCGTGTACACACAGTCGCCGCCTCAGTGACCTCACATCACCTCACATTCTATCCAAGCAAGGCACAGTCAGTCATCACGTTTTGTCGTTTTGTCACAATACACGCGGTAACTATGCACGTGTATATGTATATATCCAAACACACTTTTCTCTGTCTCTCTCTTCTCACAACACGATTAACGGTGGTGGCGAATATTGGTTGATGATTCACTTCTATTGCTACTAAATAGTATTGATGCAAGCTGCATTTGTGAGCTGCGCGAGTTTCTGCGCTGTGGTGGGTCACACGATTTTCGCTCGAGGTTTACCGTTGATATGTCTAGGCGTGTGTGTGTTTCTGTGTATTTGTCACATTGTATACTGTATAAAAAAAAAAAAAACTAAATCTCTGTGGTGTCTTGTTGTTCGATGGATCAATCGTTGTTTGATCGTATGATTGATGTAGGTCTTGAACTTGTATTCGAGTATGGCCAAAGTGCAGAGAAAAACGTCCCAAGAAAATGCTCACGCGTCACAACGACACCTTTCAACAACATCAGCAACAATGACAACAACAACACTAATGCCAACAGCCTATTGGCGTAAATGCTCTTTGAGAAGGATGCAAGCCTTCAAAAACAATTCAATTCTAAGACCGAAGTTTTGCTCTCTTTCTCTTGCTCGATCATTCAATTCAATTGAACAACAGAAACAACGGCAACAACAAAAATAGCAGGAACAACAACAAGAGCAACAACAGGCATAAGAATAAACTTAGTTTCTTAAACTTCTGCTGTTGCTGCTGATGTGTGACAGCACAATGACACCGACACCATTGAGCACACTGACAAAAACGACAACATCAACAATTTGACGAAATGCCGCTTGTTATGTAGTCTGCGTTAGCTTCCGAATGACAGCTTAAGCACGATTGGTACGACCAAAACTTTTACTTGTTTTGTTGCTGCTGCTATTGTTGTTGTTGTTGTTGTTGTTGTTGTTGTTGTTTGTATTAATGCAGCTCAGGTATGGCACACTCAGTGATACGCTTATGGAGCACAAATTCTACTCAGTAGTAGTAGTCCATCCACCTACCTTGCACACTGCCACAACCACATTGGTTGAAACACTCTCGAGATCAGTAAATGGTGGTGGTGAACAAAAAAACAGTTGGTGCACTGCAGAGAGCAAACGGCAGAAAAAACACAATTGTTTTCACTACTGCTCCGACAGAGCGTGTCGTTGTGTGTCGCACTCAGTGTTGTTGTTGTTGTTGTTGTTGTGGTGGTGGAGCTGTTTATAGTGGTGGAGTTGATTGAAAACCACAACAACAATTCAACGTCGTTCGTTGGAGATTTGAGAGAAGGAGAAGGAGTGTCGGTAATTATTTACGTAGTAAGTGATTGAATACGGTGCTCAGGTCCAGACGTTTTAGGTGATGCGGCAGTCGACCTGCAATAGTACTAGGAGCATCTGGTTGTTGTTGTTGTTGTTGAGGTTGTGATTGTGGCAGTTGTTGTTGTTGCTGTTGTTATTGTTATTGTTGCTGTTGTTATTGTTGTTATGGTGGTTGTTGTTGTCGCCGTACTAATAATAGTACTGTAATTATTGAGGAGATGTGATTGGTGAGTGCTCGTGCCGTTCTTGTTGTTGTTGTTGTTGTTGTTGTTCTTGCTGTTGTTGTTTATGATAGTGCCGTTGTTGTTGTTGCTGTTGCTGTTGTTGTTTATGGTAGTGCCGTTGTTGTTGCTGTCGATTTTAGTGTTGTGCTTCTGTGCTGTTCTGTTGTGCCAGTAATACTTGTGACCAATAGTGGCATGATGATGACAGTGGTGGTGTCGGGGTGGTTGTGGTGGTGTCGGGGTGTGTGGTAGGAACGTCGAGCTAGATACGAGAAGACAGGATCGCGCCGACGAGCGCGCGCGAACCGTCCTCCCTTGACGGTGGTCGCCACAGCTCTGCTAAGTCGCTGTGTTCTTTCTTTCTACCCCGCTGTCTAACTGTGTCTGTCTTCCGTCGCTCTGTGTGTCTGTCCGTCGCTCTGTCTGTCTGTACGAACGAACAACAGCAGCGCCCAACAGCGGCCAGCTACGGCAGCACCCGCATCCACCCAGCCAGCCGGCCGGCCTGTACACAACCGCCGTAGCAACCAACGGCGTTCTTCTCCGCGCGAGCTTCGTTTGATGGCCGCCAGGGCGGCGCTGGCATCAGCCGACAGCAGAGCTGACAGCAGAGCCGGCGGCTGGAGCGATGGAGCGCTGGAGCTGCGGCGGCGGCCGTAACGAACGCCAGCTATAGGAAAAGGCCGAGGACGGATGATACAGCAGACAGTAAGTTGTAAGTAAGTCAGTTATAACCCGTAACCACACGTTAACGCGGAGACAATTGTTCACTCCAAAGTGCTAACATAAAAAGTCATTTAATAAATTATCAAGATGTTAAAAAGGATCTTATAAGTAAGTCAGTTGTTAATAAGCATGAGGCAGGCAGACAGTAAGAAGCAACGGATAGCCGACGTCTCTGTTGTTGTTGTTGTTGTTGTCGTCACCAATGTTGTTGTTGCAGTTGTTGTTCTTGCTGTAGTTGTTGTTATTGTTGCTGTTGTTGTCACCGTTGTTGTTGATCTTGCTGTAGTTGTTGTTGTTGTCGTCGTCGTCGTCGTCGTCGTCGTCGTCGTTCAAGCTCTTGGGTATGTATTTATTTAGCTTCTCTAAACCAGCAACGAAGAGGATGGCGACGATACCACCAGCAACAACAACAGCAACAGCAAAAGAGGTAAAACAGTGAGTAGAAGCTTTCTAACCAACGAATTGGTGGCTGGGTCGTAACCACGAAAACGACGGGACTTACATACATATGAAAAAGATGTTGACGAGTACGCTGACGACGATCGTTATAACAGTGACAACGACAAGCCGAACAGCTCCAACAGGCGACTTAATCGCGTTCGGAAACGATGCCTCGCGGCTTGGCAGCCTCGATCTAGAAATGCTGCCCCACGTCGTCGCCTCTGCTATTGTTGTTGTTGTGATTGTTGTTGAGGTTGTTGTTGTAGTTGTGGTTGTTGTTGTTCTTGTTATTGTTGTTGCTGTTGTTTCTAAGTCTGAAAAGCGTGCTCATTTCAAGGTTAGACTACATCCATCTTCGTAAACGGATTTCACGCATGCGTCGTCAGCATTTCTATCACCATCATTATCATTATCATTCTGCCATAATTGACGTAGCAAAAACCAAACCGAATAACCAAAAACAAAGTTAGTCTAAGAGAAACAAGAGCACACATAACGTGAACAGTTCCAAAGTGGTATTCAATAACGTGATCCTAGAATCTTCTTCAGGGCGCACGCCAGACGATTAACCGAGGTAAAACAAAACGCGCGACCTTTTTGCCACGCCAATCAAACGACGCACTGATGCAGCTCCTCTCAACAAGCGCGATAACATGGCGACTATAGAGACCTCGCAGAAGGCTATGACGCCTTCTCGTGTACCTACAGTCACAATTCGTTATACGTAGAAGCATATTAATATAGTATAATTAAGGACGTGCCCTACCTAATTGAGCTTTTGCTTCAGTTTTAATTTCGAATCACGGGGCTGTACAAAGAACAATACTCGGATTTCAGCATTTAACCATTCTACGTCGTGACGGTATTGAACTTACACCTCAGCATGTCAAAGTTGAAGACCATATCTGCAACACCGTGCCGCCGATGACTTGTGAACAGATCGGAAACCAATCGAAACCCAACTATTTGAAATTTTCCACATCTAAGTACCTGTGAACAGCACGCCACAATTCTCCCCAGTAGGATTACTTCAAATTTTCTAGAGCATTAGGCAGAGTGGACCATAAGATATGGATATAACAAATGCGTATTTCGGTCCCGGTTCTAGAATGACAGCGCAATGCGGAGGATATTTGAAGGTCGTCAGCTTTCGACTAACATTTGGCATCCTCTTACCACACCTGCTATCAGCTCATCGCGAACTCCTTCAGGCTACTGTGTAAGCCCTTGTTTCCTAGAAAATAAGGGAGTTTCCTGAATAAAGATGTATGAAATACAAGATCTAGACCGATGACCCAAGGGTAAACTCCGGGCGGCGTAGTTTGTGATAGTGGTTCTGCTAAATAAAAAAGAGCTTTATAATACAAATGCGGTTTCAACATGGCGCGCACGCCAGGCTATCTATATACTCGGTTTTACGGTAGTACTCTCTCGGTTTTTACGGTGCCCCGAAAGAAGGAACTACGCTCCTCAAAAGACCGACCACCCGCTAACGGTGCTAGACTTATATTACAGTCATACTCGTTCTGGAAACGCATAAAGATTATTTCCATACTTTTTGATATTAAGACCAGCATTGATTGCCCCAACTTACTAAAATGCATGGCGTATGACTCCTCTCATTAAGGTAGAACCACACAGTTGCTTTCTATTACTCGAGTGAAATTCTCGTACCTTATATAACAGAAGTTTTGTGTTATACGATGTGTGCTTAAAATACACACAAATGATACTATATATATATATATATATATATATATATATATATACCGAGCAAGATGGCTTAGTGGCAAAGCATTTGCCTTGCATTCGGGAGGACTGGGTTCGAGATCCAGACCAGCCACTCTTAAATTGGTAAATTGATTTGCATGGTTCCCAATTTAGACAAGGTAAATGCCGGAGTGGATTAAAAAGTAGCAATGACATAAAAAACCGTACACGAACATTAGCCTTACGGAAAATCTTAAAAAAATATTGGCACATCAAGCGTGCTTATCCCATCCTCAAAAGTATTTTATTTCATCTCCAATTCTCAAATGCATTTTTTTCTTTAATTAATTTGAAGCGCCCGTTATTTAAGTCAGTTATTGGGTCATCTTTAATCTCGCTTAAAGCCTCAAATATTTTCCCTTCAATATTTTTAAGTTTAGAAGCGGAAATATTTACAAAGCCTTGAAACGGTACAATACGTGTTGGACATGATTTAGATTGAGTTTTTCTGCGTTCTCTCTCAAATAGCCCAGCACATGGGATGCAATGTTCGCGTGGTGTAGAATCGACGACCAATTTTTCCAAAGCTATTATTTCTCGAGAAGCGCATAGACTTAACTAATATTCGTTATCATTTATTTATTGCACTCAAACAGAGTATATTCGTCAACGTTGTCTATATTATATTATAATATGGCGGGTGGTTAATTCCGGTTCACCGTCCCAACGCGAGAGAAAGTGCAGCAACGTTCTTCGAAGCGCGGGACAGATGACTGAGTGGTACTTAGAGCAATTCCGCAAGCAGAGAAGACAAGTGCATTGACAGTACTCCTCGTGAAATTCATTGAACGAACAGACACGGTGGTGATAGCCAAGCACGACGTACCTGGTGGCTAGGTGGCGATTGTCGCAGACCGCCCAGAATCTAGGCGAGAGAAAGGCGTCCAGTCTTTCGATCTCTGCCGCTGCCTGCGTTACTTTTCTCCCCCACTTCATCAGTCATTAGTGGAGCGGTGGAGTTGAGAGAGTTAAACTTCACCTCTGTCAGATGGATTCAGACCTTATTGAGGCTGTATGCCAATCCTGAGAGACTTTTGGCATAAAGAGACGCTTGCCAGCTGCGTCATCGGATGCGGTCGTTTGGCATTTCCTACGTCCCCGCAAATATCAGCCAAGGCTGAGCTTACGACATGATCGACGTGTGTTGTGAAACAACGCGTGCCGACTCAACTATGGTTTGTAAAACTTTGCTGAAATATTTTTAATTGATTGTCGAACCGTAGGTCAAAAACGATCCTTAATGGGAGTTCTTTGATTGTCCGAAGTTTCCAACTGAAAACGTGCTTTTGCTAGAATTTAGCAATACTGGGGCGGTCTTCCCGACCCTCTCTCCCCCCTCGTTCCAGATAATCTCCAGCGTAGAACGCCGGGGTTTGCAACACAGTAAACACACAATCTCCGCTGTTTCCTGCGCAAAGTTAAAATATGTTCTGTCGCCCCGAGTCAAATACCGTTACTAATACTTCGATGTGCTATGGATGCACTGGGGGAGTCGGCCAGTAATTTATCTGATCAACTTGTCTATTAAAGCAGGCCAGTATTCAGCGGAACTCAGATTCTACAGGGTACTTTCTCTGTTTAAATCTGGTCATACTCTGGCCAAGGAAGTATAAGTATAAAAAAAAGCACAAGAAAAACGTATTGCGACGCCTGTCTCAAAGATATTTGAAAGGTGAGTCTTTGATCAATTTCCAGATCTCTTCGAACAGTATGGAGTATCAACAAACGCTAGGTCGGCGTTCGACGCAAAACGTCAACAACAGTTTCTGTGATGGGCTTGGCCGAACTATCTGTGAACAGTTAGATAAGAACGGCGACAGTCGCGGCAAAGTTTATATAGTTAAGAAAGGCTTTTGATCCAGAAGATCTCGGTCTCAGATTCTGTTCAAAAAAAGATCGAAGCGTGCGGCGACGACAACCGTTTTGAGTTATAGCCCAGCCAATCTGTACCCGACCGTCAGCAGCTAGTTCGGATCAGCTTGGCTCTCTCGGGCGCGCAGAATATGTCAGTCGGTGGAGCCCTGGGTAGTAGTATAAGTGGTCCGCTCTTGTTCAACGTCTTCATGAATGACATGTTCTATTTACTGTTCCGAGTTACGACTAGTTAACATCATTCGCGGATAACACAACAGCGTTGTTCGTCGGCCACTCAGCTAAGGCAGTGGAAAACAAAATGCGAGAGGACCTTGAGCCATTGTCAAAATGGATTATTGAACACGGTAAATATATATATAAATTGTCTTAAGACGGACGTCACTCAGTGTCTCACTCCCCGCTGAGGCTCCATGATTTGTAGTTTCAATTACCTGTGTGAACACTAACGGCTGAATTTGGCGTCAAAATTCAAATTTCTGGCTGTTGTATTGGATGGGAAATCATCATTCGAAGGGCACGTAAAATATGTCGCCGCCTTATCCCAAGTTCGTAGAGGTCTTCCACGTGACTATCTACTCGCAATGTACTATGCGTACGTTACTCATTTTACGTACACGGTTGAGATATATTGCCTAAACACATTGCGTCATGTATCTCAGGCCCACCATCTACAAAATAGATATGTACATGCAACAGAATACAATTCTGCATTAACTAAAATTCAATGAACTTTATAAAAATGTAACGGCAACATAACGACAAAAGTTTATAACTTATCCAGTTCAATTTAATTGTTTTCCAGTTGTCTAATGAGCGTTGCGAAATCATGATTTCTTCTGACAGCTTATTTCTTCTGAAATTGTCAACTTCTCCTTGTTAAAAGCACCATAAATTTCTTGCAAATGTGACTCGCTAGAATTCGCACCGGATAAACAAATTTGACGTTTATACCTTCCGTCTTATGTCGTTTAGGTAACTAGCTAGACTTGTTATTAGGGTGCAGATACAAAATTGCAGAAAAGACGCTCTTCACTTGGTATATGTCCCAGCTAAGTTTATTGATGACGAGATATTTCCTGCAAGATCGCCTGAATTGGACTGAGCATTTCAGACTTCGAATAATTTATCGTGTAATTATTGTCTGGGATTTGGGAATTTTTAAAAGGACGGGTATGCTTTAAAGGTTATTAGAGCGCACAGTCACATATTTTCCAAGCTAAGAGTTTACTGACAGGCTGACACCTGTAGAAATATACAATTTCACACGGACAAATGTTGCCTGCCTCACAAATGAAATTAGGGAATCACACTTATATCCGCCCTTGTGTGTGCGAAAGATGTTTTGCAAATTCTTCTGAACGTCTTAACGTAATTGAAGCTCTTTCTTACTGGAAAACGTTTCAATGTTTTAAGTTTCTTACTGGAAAACGTTTCAATGTTATAAAACAAGCTGCCAAGCTTGGAATCGCTATTTGTCGTATGTGCGTTGGATTCGTAAGACGGACCCCATAAATGCAAGTGTGCAAAGGCGGTGATCAACATTGCATCACTAGATAGAAAGAAGCCAAGAACTCCGATCTCGCTCCGAGGTGAAGGTAGTTGCTAGAGTGACAGCGGATAGGAAATCACATGGAATATGTTTCCTATAGTATATCCGAGCGTATATGATATAGAACGTGCGTCTTGCGACCCGTGGGTCGCAAGGCGCATGCAAATGCAACACGCCACCGGGCACGACTGTAGCTAAATACCTGCTGGCAGATGACGGCGTAACAACAACAAGTAGGAACAACAACAACAACCCAGGCGGGCGGAAACTAAGCGAACACAGTGCAATCCTGAGACGTAAAGCATGCGTTGTCAATTTGTCATCAAATTGATGCGATTCAATCGCCAACCACGTAGTAGAGACAGACCATTTGCGTAGCTGGCGCCACCATTATTGTCTTCATCGACATCCTTATCTAACAGGGCGATACAGCTATCGATATATCACTATATATCTATCGCGTTTCGCCTTATGACTCCTCGTGACCGGCGCTATTACACGTGATGCTACCATCGAGGTGCTCTTACACCACGCCCAATCAGCCGCCCAGGTAAGTGGGGGTTGAGACCGCACCGGAGGGGGGGTACCAATGGCAGGCGTTACCACTGGATTAGACTCATGGATGTGCGTTGGATTCGTAAGACGGACCCCATAAATGCAAGTGTGCAAAGGCGGTGATCAACATTGCATCACTAGATAGAAAGAAGCCAAGAACTCCGATCTCGCTCCGAGGTGAAGGTAGTTGCTAGAGTGACAGCGGATAGGAAATCACATGGAATATGTTTCCTATAGTATATCCGAGCGTATATGATATAGAACGTGCGTCTTGCGACCCGTGGGTCGCAAGGCGCATGCAAATGCAACACGCCACCGGGCACGACTGTAGCTAAATACCTGCTGGCAGATGACGGCGTAACAACAACAAGTAGGAACAACAACAACAACCCAGGCGGGCGGAAACTAAGCGAACACAGTGCAATCCTGAGACGTAAAGCATGCGTTGTCAATTTGTCATCAAATTGATGCGATTCAATCGCCAACCACGTAGTAGAGACAGACCATTTGCGTAGCTGGCGCCACCATTATTGTCTTCATCGACATCCTTATCTAACAGGGCGATACAGCTATCGATATATCACTATATATCTATCGCGTTTCGCCTTATGACTCCTCGTGACCGGCGCTATTACACGTGATGCTACCATCGAGGTGCTCTTACACCACGCCCAATCAGCCGCCCAGGTAAGTGGGGGTTGAGACCGCACCGGAGGGGGGGTACCAATGGCAGGCGTTACCACTGGATTAGACTCATGGATGCATGGGAATTGCAAGCTGTAACGACGGTGGATCCCGAAGATATTACTACCAACAATAAATACGCACAGGCGGTTTTTCTTGTTCTGTTATTTTCATATTAACCAGTGCTTACATAGCCACCCTCAACCTCCCTCCTCTCTCTCTTGCCCGATCGCGACTGATCCACGTCTACATAATCGCCATTATGCGCACGAAACATAGCGCTAACCAAGTCGTGTTGCCGCTGCTGCGACAGAAGCCGCCTGAAGCCTTTGGCTGGCATCTGCACACCGTCAGAAGTCTTTGGCTGGAATCTGCAAACCGTCAGAAGTCTTTGGTTAGTATCTGCACACACACACACCAGCCCCTGTGACCCATTGGGATTCTTCAGAAGTTGCAATTGTCCCCGCATGTAGAATATAAACTGTGACAGCCTTTAACAGACATGGCTGCATAGTGCATGACAACTTCTTGATCTTCTCCTCATCCCCTGCTGCCGGCAGCCGGTGATGGCCGGGAAGGGGGAGCGACGACACCCACACCCTGAGTTCACCGTGAGTTTACGATTTTCTGTACACTAGAAGTACATTCATATCCTATTCGTTACTTAGTATTCGCTATCCTACTGTTCTATGCTACTCTGTCTACTTCTGATAGAGTTTCTACAAAACTACCACGACTATTACTACTGCTGATGGTGCTGCTGCTGGTACAACTACTTTCGCTGCGGTTGTTGCTAATTTTGTATTCGGTGTCCCCGTGCTAGAACTGGCAGCCAACGTTTGGCCGTAGCCATACGCATCTACCGCGACGAATAAATATTATAGGCAATTGAGTGCGTGTGTGTGTGTTTCTATGTCGAATCAATTTACTGGTTTGTGCATAGAGTCAGTCAGTCTATCTAACTGTCTGCGCATAGTGCCAATAGTAGCCAACCAAGTGATCATATAAGAGGTTGCTGTTGGTACACTCGAATCGCTACGCCTTGTTTGGGTCGTGGCACTTCTTGGTTGGAAGTGGCCGCGACGGCATGGCGCCGTGCAGCGTACCGGCAACGCCAGACATTACAGCTAATGTGGTGGAACACATAAGCAACAACAAGACAACAGAAGCAAAGTGGCCAGCATGGACGGATTAACAATCAAGCTGCAGTGACATCACTGTCGGGAACAACGATAAAAACGACAATTCTGGTAATAGTGTTGGTGGCAATAGTAATAACGGCACATGATTACAAACCTGAGAGGAACAACTATAATGATGACACTTACGAGAACTGCATAAATGTGCGGCGACAATAACAACAACAACAATAACACTATGGTGTGGCCATACAATTGTCGAAGAAGGCCTTTCTTATTGAAGATTGTTGTTTAATTAAAAGTGCCTTGACGAAACTCAAGCAACAGCAGAATGGTTCATGCTGGCTAGGGAATTGATGAGGTGATGAGAAAGGTAAAGCACAGACGCCCGAATTGTTGGAAATACGTGATTAGAATAATATTCTGCCAGTAATGATCGCGGATTCATGAGAATTCTTCTGCCATTCGTACAAAAAAAACGATTAAATTATTAATTACTGTTATTAGATTTAAAGTCAAATGAGATATTATAGATCCGGGTGCCGACAAAACTGGGGCGATGATACGTTTGACAACGGCGTTCGCGGCGCACGGTTTCCATTACACTCTGTGTCAGCGTTTCGATAGTATTCCCGAGTTGAATGTTCCCAACAATGAATGTATATGCATGATATCTCTATCGCGCGACAGGTACGATATGTGCCATGCGATAGGTATCACGCGGCAGAATGCCCGCGCTTCGCTTAATAGCGGAGTTTATAAGACAAAGGCGTAACTCGTCGTTGTGAATATATTTGTTCTCAGCAGGGTTTTAGTAAGAAATAAAAGCAGATAAAACAACAACAACAACAACACCAACACCAACACCAACAACAACAACAACAACAACAACACCAACAACACCAACAACAACAGCAACAGCAACAACAACAACAACAACAACAGCAACAACAACAGCAACAACACCAACAACAACAATGTAATAGCGCCATTAATAATGGTCATTGGTATCATAGCAAATGACTGCAAAGTCCATAACCAGCTGAGGGGGCGACTGGGTCATGATGGCACTGGTTGGCATTGCGATCGGTCGTTTGGGGGCGGAATACCGATGTTGTCGCACGGCGTCGCCGTTATGATGTGTCGAAACAATTCAGCAAGCGATGGACAGACACCATTTGGTCCAGAACCAAATGGGTCCCTGGGATGAATACTCTAGTTGTGCACGTCTTCATGTATATATATATATATATATATATATATGGCGTTACATCATACACAATTTTAATTAAACAGGCTCGTAGGATATGTATATATAGATCTGTCGCGGTTCCTTGGATTTAGAAACGCTCTATTTTTCCCGGGATGGCAATATTGAACGCCGCCGCAGCTTCGCCATGGGGCAAAATCAAATCGGGAAACGCCGCGCGCGCAGGCGTCGCTGCTAGATGACTAACAGATTACTTGGAGAGCCAATTGCCACAGTGTAACTAATGGTCGCCTATTACTATTGCGGTTGGATATTGGTTGTGCTTCATAGCATAGCTTTATAGCAGCGCTTCCAAAATGAAACGAGAATGGGCTTAAATGATCACGCCGTCACTATATATATATATATATATATATACAATAGCGCGTGGTCTAGGGAGCTAGTGCGATATATTTATATATATATATATATATATATATTCATTTAAGTGTAGCAAAATATACATTTGTGATGTAAGAACGTGTGCACAGCCCGCTGGGGCATAACTCAAGGCACTAGGTCCAGGCTTGGGCTGGTCCACCTATCCATGGTACCTCTCACCGAAGCGGCATTCCCCCTCTGAACATCTAATGACAGACGTTGCAGTAAATACTCGGCCGCTATATATATTTATATATTTATATATATATATATATATTTATATATATATATATAACCTAAGTTTAGTCTAGTTCAACAATGTGCCCCTAATATATATATATATATATATATATATATATATATATATATATATATATATATATATGTATATGTATATATACGTAAATTTGGTAACAAAATGCATTGAAAAAACTTGGCTACAGATAAGATATTATTAATTTAGCGACACTTGCAACCTATTCGTTCTTTGATCGCGACAGTCTGCATCTCTGTTGAAAGAAGTTTCATCTGGGGTGGGAAATTCTAAAACCATGTACCGTTTTTGATCCGTTCAGTCCTGCTTCTTTTTAATAGATTATGTTTTGAAACATAAACGCACATATATATATATATATATATATATATATATATATATATATATATTTATATATACAATGATGGGTAATATTATACCAAATCTAACCAAATCGTCAATCGTAGGGAAACACGTTTCTTGCATCAAAGTTTCCCAGAATGAAGAAGTATCCATAATGACTGGACGACAAATCAGTATGAATAAATGAATTCCTACATGAGGTAACAAATATATTCTTTAGCAACACTACAAAGCGACAGTGTACTATGATTTTAACTTGTGCGACAGTAGTGATTTGCTATACGTAAAATAGGCAGCCAGCAAACAGTAAAGCGGCTTCCGTAGGGACAGCAAGTAGGATAGGCTTTGACTTTACGGTGTCGATGAGTCACGTCCCACCCCGGAAAACGTTCCCGCTAACGCTCTAAGATTATCGTGTTTCGACATCTGCGTCAATGAATACGCTCCCTTAGCGTTCAAATATATTTAAATCTATTCGACTCGATTGCAGCCGTATCCAGTATGTAGTGTAGACTTCAACCAGTTACTGCATAAATCAGCCCGTCTCTTTCTAAATAGAAATTATTTTATAAGTGATTGCTCCCTGTTTGCCATTGCACCACTCCTGTAATTCTAACCGTATAACAGGCGCTATACTCGATATAACGTTACACTTCGACGAAACGTGCACATGCCTTCTTTCTCTTCTTCTACATTCTGAAGCAGGCTGTTGACATTACGACGAGTGCAGCTTTGGGCAACATTTCTACATCTAGACGCCAGACTATTCAATGAGAGGAGGATTCGGCGGACGTGTAATCTGCAGCAAAAACTGATTTCACCGGTCGTCTGCTACGTGCGTTGCTGTTTTAGTCGGCAAATCATGGGAGCTACGGACAATAAAGCCCCGGTAGAAACGAAGAGGAGAGGAGCAACCGCTGTAAATAAACGTAAAGCAGAGCCGCAAGAAGAGTCAAAGGGGAAGAAGGAGAAGCTGATGGGGGAGACAGGGCAAGCAGAGGCGAATTTGAAAGTGTGTGCAGCAAGCAGTAGCTTAAAAGATGTAAATGTTTCCAAAGCGGCGACCCTGCCAACGGTGCACTCAGTAGCATCAGCTGTGGTGAACAACGTCACAGCTGACGGTTCTCGAAATGAAGAGATCGCCAATGGTATTGAGTTGCCGGCAACTCAGCTGATTGTGGATACTGAAGAGACTGGGAAGAATGTTTTGGGTAATGGATGGACCCAGGTGATAAATAAAGATACGGCAAAGAGGCTTGGAAAACTTCAGTCACAAATTGAGGCTATCAGGGCAAACACCGTGCGTAATTCCAAAGGTGTTTTCCGTATTGTAATTGCACGGAGGATTGAGCACGACTGTGACGGTGAAATAAATATCGGCAGCGGGCCTTTCCAGGGCAACATGCTAGCTCTCTGTAGTGAGCTGTTTCGGCTCTACCCTGACACTAGACCTGAATCGAAATCAAATTATATTCATGTTTGGACCAATGCAGTTGAAGTTACCAAAAAGGTTTTGGGGCTGACAGAGCTTCTTGGAATCCGCGTAACTACAAGTTGTAGAGACCTGGACAACAACTGGGCACGGATTACTCAGGTTGACCGCGGCTTCACGGATGATGACATATTAGCAGCGCTGAAGCAGGACGGCGTGGTGACAGTTAAGAGAGAAGTTGGGAAGCGACGCGTGGGTGATCAGCTTACAGAGTTTGTTACAGACAGAGTTCTTCTACGCTTTAATCGTGTGCCACCCACAGAGGTATTTCTGGCGTGCAGAAAGCATAAAGTTGTTATGTACGCTGGTGCACCTAAAGCGTGCTTTAAATGTCAAAAACTTGGTCACATAGCCGCGAATTGTAAAAATGAGATAGCTTGTAGAAATTGTGGTGAGACTGGCCATCTTGCAGCGGAATGTAAAAAGGCACCTAAATGTGTAAATTGTAAGGGTTGCCATGCATCTTCCTCGTCATTATGTCCGTTACGCGCATACGAACTTGAAAAGCGAAAGATTTGGATGGAGCGCAGACTACTGCAACAAGTCACTGTAGAGCATCCCGCCACAGCTATCAAAGTGATTGATCAAGCTCCTTCATCAACACCGGAATTGTCTGCTAGACATCCTGTCACGACGCAGGGTTCCAGTCGCTCTTACGCATCAGTTGTGAGATCAGTTGTTGTGGAAACCGCTGCCGGTCCAGAAGTAAAAATCAATCTTCCGGGAATTACAATGATCCCCCAGAAACAAACGATGAATCGGCTGGCTAAGCCTACCTCTACGACGAAGAAAACGACGTTCGGCAAAACGAAGATGCTCCTGAAGCCAAGGATGCGTCAGGCTCCCAGGACAAAGAAAAGCGTGGCTGCAGCGTTTAAGCCCGTCATGAGAATTTTAAATGCTATATGCCCACAAGCAGTGGGATGTCTGAAGAGCCTTTTTAGTGCAATTGCACCTTTGTTAGAGTTACTTAAGCAGTTTAACTAGAGTCTTACCCTTTCTTGTAATACATTGGATTATAACTAGAATTTTACACATACCTTGTAATAACATGACCATGGCATTAGATAGTTTAAATGACATTATATCACATAACCCTACAAATGTAAGGCAGTGCCAGACATGGTGGGGACCGCCTGAATTTAAAGTTGTAACTCTTAGCGGTGTAAAATCACCAATTTTTAGTACTCTTGCAGCCATCCACATTAATGCGGGAACAGGAGGGCTCAAGAAATCAGGGCAACTCGAAACGCTGGGGGACATACTGATGCAAGAGGGTTCTGGGCTAGACGTTGTAGTCATAAGCGAAACATGGCTAAAATCAGGCGACTACAACGCTTATAGCATCCCCGGTTTTAATTTGATTGGCTCAGGACGGGAAACTAGTAAACAGGGAGGAGGGGTTGGCATGTACATACGCTCGAACTGCCTTATACTCTCTAAGCTTGCTAAAAGTAGTGATGATGGTAACGTACAGGTTCTCAGGGTACATCTAAAGAAGTGCGGTTTTGAAGGAGTTGTTATCGGTATGTATTCCAGTAGGGTCACGCATAAGGAAGTCCTACTGGATTTGTTGGAAGAGGTACTTCCAATGGGTTCAGGTCTCCCATGTATAGTAATGGGTGACTCGAATATTAATTTGCTGGCTAATACAGACAGGGAAAGCTATATATCATTTTTCTCGGAAAGAAGCTTTTTTCATGTCGTCAAGCAGGTGACTCGCCCCGCTTCCGGTACATGTATTGACCATGTTGCTGTTAGAAATTGTAAGGATTTCCTGGAAATCTGCCCGGTCGTTTGGTGCACCAGGCTATTTTCGGATCACTACCCTGTGGTAGTGTTCTTATCTGGAAAGTATTCTCCGGTTACAGAAGCCGTACCTGCTCCGACAGCCTTATTAAGGATACACGATCGGAAGAGTGTCACTTTGTTTCTTGACCGAGTTGCCCGTTTAAGCTGGTTAAAAGTGTATGACACTGACGGCACGGAAGAAGCTTTTGAAACTTTCAGTAATTTATTAGTCAATGAATATAATAGATGCTTTAACAATTTCTGCCAGAGTAATTTGAAACAGCATCCAAAGTTCAATTTTTCTGCAAAGTTAAGGCGCTTGCGGCAAAGCGTTAACAAGCTTTATCGTTGGCATATAAAAGCGCAGTCGGAAGAATCAAAGTCTTCGTATTATCGTAGCTTCCTGCGCTACAAGCGTGAACTTCGTAACGCCAAGACAAATTTTTATAAGACGTGCTTTAGGCAATTCCAGGGTGACACTTCCAAACTTTGGAACTTTATTAATGGTTCGTGTGGCAGAGCCAGAAAGTCAGTGGAACTTCCCACTACTCTGGAAGCCAGTTCTGGGCTTGTGACTGACCCAACGGATATAGTGACGGAGCTAAATCACCATTTTGCTACGGTGGGATCCAATACAGTAAAAGCTCTCCAAATCAAGGAAAACGTTCAACCAGCTCTGGAGGCCACCTGGTTTAAGAGAGATTTGTCATTCTCTTTTTTGCCAGTAAGTACGCCGGAAGTACAGAGAAGTTTAGAATCCACGAAGGCTTCCTGGAGAGTTGGGGCTGCAGGAATCCCAGACCGATTGCTAAAGCTATCCTCTGTCACTGTTTCTCATCCATTGGCGCATATTATAAACCGTTCCCTGACTACTGGCGCTTTCCCCGCTAGACTAAAGGTGTCCACAATTATTCCCTTATTTAAAAATAAGGGCGGTCGTAGAAATCCGAATAATTACCGACCAATTTCTTTAGTGGATTACATCTCAAAGATATTTGAAAAGGTAGTTAAATCCAGATGCGAAGGGCACCTTAGTTCGATTGGGTTCTTTTCGAGGAATCAGTTTGGATTTCGTAAGGCACGCTCAACGGAGCTTGCCCTCGCTCATCTTTATCAGGAGGTCGCCAATTCTTTCCAAGACAACCAACTTTGCCTTGGCGTCTTTTTGGATGTTTCTGCCGCCTTCAACTGTGTAAATCATTCGTTGTTCTTACTTATGCTCGAAAAACTTGGTTGTGATAGCACTGTTGTGTCTTGGTTTAGGTCATACCTAGCGGAGAGGCAGCAAGCGGTAAAGGTAGGTTGTTTTGAATCGACCTTAGAAGAAGTAAACATCGGGACGCCACAAGGGTCAATCTTAGGACCGTTTATGTTTATCATTTTGATTAATTTCATTATTGAAGAGATTGCGTCAGAAGGGTCCTGTACGCCCATCGTCTATGCTGATGATACGACCTTACTTTTTCGTATTCAACCATCTGCGATACAGGCTGATGTACAGAAGGCTATGCAAGTAGTAGAGTATGCTGTTCTTGTGTTTGAAAAATTCGGTCTGGTGATAAATGCAACCAAAACAGGACTCACGTTGTTTCGCCCTGCCAAAAGGGTCACGCAGGTTCAAACGCTAGAGCTCAATGGAACGGAAGTGACACTTTCTTCTACTATCAAATGTCTGGGCTTAACTTTACATGAGACGCTTAGATGGCATGATCACTTAGATGTTATTACGCCTAAATGCTATGCGGTAATTTCATCTATTCGTCGTCTACGAGAACTAGGAGTGCCTGTCGAGGGTCTTCTTATGGTGTATAAAATGCTATTAGTGCCAATTCTTTGTTATGGTATTTCAATTTGGGGATTTTATAATAAAGGTATAACTCACAGGGCCGAAGTCATTCAGAATGATGCCCTCAGGGCGGTATTTAACTTGCGCCGCATCGATTCGGTTCGCAAGTGTTTTCAAGACTTTAAGCTTTTAACACTTAGGGATATGTACAGGGTAAAAATTGCCACGCTTGCATTTAAGATGTATAGGGGAGTTATTCCGGATGATGCTGGTTTTCCTATAAGAGCTGCTGTTAGACGCACAACTCGACGTGCAACGGAATTTGTGCGGCCAATAGCTCTAAAGCAGACCACCCGTCATGCTCTTGCATACACCCTTCCGACTATCTGGACCGAACTTCCCAAAGAAATTCGTGTGCTTACCTCAGTCGGATCATTTAAACGCGAGGTGAAAAAATGGGTAACAAGCAACAACTCTAGTCAAAACTAGTTTCCCGTCAATAGGTTGAAATTGTGTGAACGGGAGAAGTGTTTAGCAACTTCAATTGCTAGTTTCGTATGGAGTGAGACATATTATAGTATGAAATAGATAATAGTGATGTTACACATTTTACATGCACACTTTTTACACACATTTTTGTAATGCACATTTTAAATATTTTTATATACGAGAACTTAAGCATTGTGAAATTGCGGTTCCGTAAATAAACCTCGAATTGAAATTGAAAATTGAAATTGCCTATAACGCGTTTTATCTTCTTTCTCTCGCTGTAAACTCACTTAGAATATAATTTTATAAACCGCTTCTGTGCTCATAGGTTCAACGTGTATGCGCAAATGACGCATGCAGTAGTGTCTAACAAATATACGGAGTGTCCAAACAAGAATGGACATTTTCAAGTTCATGTAAAGTTTCTTTTTATCTAGCATTGCAATTTTCAATTATTCGGGACGCAGTGTGGCGTGTACGGAACAGTCTGGAAAATGCCGTCTTCGGTTTTGCTGACCGTACGTTCAATCCAAGTAAGCCGCAAACGTGTATCGTGGCCTAAGGAGATCCACTAAACGAGCTGGCCAAACTGTCCTTACGTTCCCCATCGGTGTATTCAGCCGTAATCCGCCCGAAGGCAAACTAATGTACGAATTCACTCAGTTAAGAAATCCGGCCGCTCCAGTGACATCTTTGCTCACTCAGTTACCGGTACTCTACGAGAAGTGTCGATTTCGTCCGTTTCGGAGACACTCGAGTATCAGCTGCGCGCTTGATATTTAAAGTGAGTCGTATTTCGTTCGTTCAATTAAAATTAGTTTGTACAATGTTAGATTCTGACGGACGGTCCGTTCTCCTGAGAGGTATTTACAGGCGCATAAGACCTCCCCAAGAACTTGGGCAAGCACGTCTGAGACGACGAACTTTGAGGACTCTTTTTTAAATTATTATCATAATTCATATAAGTAGAACGTCAAATTATGCAATCGTCAAACGGATGATATAATTCTACGGCCTAATATAAGCGGGCAGACTAAGTGGTCTCCTTGCGCGGTCTGCGATCAGTTTGGAAGCTACATAACAATCAATCACGAATGGGTCTACGTTTCGATCACCCAACTACAATACAACAGTATCATAAAATAAAAACACTTTGCGTTGAGTACCAGCAAGTCGTTGCTTAAGTCACGTCGTAGTGCATCAACCAATATTTTGGGTCAAACACATATTACGTAGACGTCGTGTACACAATTGTTGATGAAATGTATGTGTCACAGCCCACCTATTGGTGAATTCAATCTCTTTTCTTTCACTAAGCTTATTGTTATTTGTCAGTTCCCCCCCCCCCCCTTTAAACTTGAGTGCCGACGTTATTTTAGTTAATTTGCAGCTCTCCCTCGTCTATGTAGCTTACTAGTTTTGCTCTCAGCAGACTCTTACCGTATATAACGATGTCATTCCCAGTGCACACGTTCTTAGGAGACAATTGTCGCTCCATCGGTAATCTTAATAAACAGCGCTATGTGTATATACCAGAGGCATAGCAATGTTGTTCGCATAAAAAAAAAAAAAAACGATGTCATTTGCAGAGAGTATAATATTTGTCTACTTTTGAATCTACCCATTCTTAATTTGCTCCGTCAAGCCTACCATCAACGTCAAGAACATAGGAGGCTGAACCCGTGCCGGTTACCCCTGTCGTGTGCATGACTCAATTATTCCAACAACGCTTGTACTTGCATCCTGCTTTTTTTGAGAATGCGCACAGGTAACTCAAGTAGCTTTTTTGGAATTTTCTTCTGCGTCTAGCTTATCGATGATCAGTGATATCATCGAGAAAAACAAATACGGGTCCTCGTGGTTTCGTTAATGTCTTCATTATCTCCTTCAGCAACTGCAACTAATTGGGTAACACATTCGGTAGGGATCTCGCCTGTGCAAACAACTGCCTTTAGATGTAACATCTGGCCGAGGTGCATGATATCTAACACACGAGTTATTATCATGCAATATCTATAACCGTGTCTTATGAAACGGTAAGCTAACGAAATGCATGGAAGTCAGGAGTTTTCTAGTCCTCATGGCGCTGGTACGTTTCCAACAACCGTTCGAGGTTATTTTTCTATGAAAAACATTTTTATATTTATATAAACATTGCGCCCGTCTATTTTTATCATTATTGGTTAACACTTGTGTTAATTGGTTGTTAAAACAGGCAATCTCGTAATTTCCGGACGCGGGAAATTCAACAAATTCAGCAAAAGAGTCGAAGAAATAATTCTCGAGCGATGATGCAAATGGGGTGCATGTTCTTTCGCAATCATACAAAACATTCTCTCACACACAAATTTGCATTGTACATCTTGCCCAACAATTCAACAAAGGTGTACATTCCGTGACTTAAGCGAACGGTGCCTCCTGGCATACCCTCGCCTAAAGGTGCCTAATTTAAACAGCTAAGCACTAAATGTTAATTCCTTAACCGACCACAGGGTGACTGTCCGAGGTACCATTAGTTTTTAAGACGCTAATTATGCTCAATATCTCATACCATTTTTTAGTGGAGTCGAAATAATAGGATTATTTAGGCCTGAAAGCAATATTTGCTCGAATATAGCTGCACTGGATGCGGTGGATGTAAACGTTGTGCCGTAAACAACTGGGATTTCACAAAATCCGCCAAACCTGTCAGAAAGAGAAAAACTGAAAAACATGTGTTGCTCAATTGTGAACAAGCTACGGGACCAACCACGGGGAGAGTATAGAGAGGCGACCACGTCTAGGAGCAGTGGGTGCTCGCGTCACAGAAGTTGGCAAGTTAACAGTCAAATAGCCCAAGAGGATGTTCTGCTTTAGGAGATAACAAAGCCTCAGGGGCAAAATACCATCCCGTGGTCGCAGATCGAGGCCAATCAGTGACATAGAAGATTGTTTGAATGTCCGGCAAACAACTTTGAAGTGGTCGAACCGTGAAACAGTGCCTAATGGTTTGTAATACGTATTTTGACAGGACGGCACACTTGCTCATACCAGCCGTTCAATGCCAGAGTGGCTGGCGGAGCATATAAACGTGTTCTACTATAACCAAACATTCGTAGTTGCCTAGAAGTCCATGTTTATTTCCTCTGGAGTACAGTGTGTGAGGTGTTATTGAGCGACAGTATAACAAAACCCGGCATAATGCCACGAGGACGCTCAGTGCCTCCATTCAGCAGACATTTATTATAGAAAAATCCTTATAGGCAGAGCTTGCAAGTTGCCTGTAAGCGGTTTAGGTCTTGAATTGAGACAATAATCGTCAAGCAAATGGCGACTAGATTAAATAAATACGTCCGCTAAAAACGTCGCTACCGGCACGCGTAAAATTAAATTAAATTATTTATTTTCATTGGCATACAGCATTTGGACCAAATGATATCTGTTATTCTTGACTGCCGTACTCTGTACTCATGCACATATGTACATGTATATATATATATATATATATATATATATATCTGTACATATAAGCTTATACTGTGTTCAACCCCTAATTAATTTCACTTGACCAAGACTGAGTCGAACGTTGTAGTGGTCAACGCAACGGGCATTTACCAGCAGCCAATGAAACGACTCAAGAACATGCTGAACTACGCAATGAGCCCAACTCTGGTTGGCGCTGCACGCTAATTTTGACGCTCTCCTTGCTCTAATGTCGATGGCTGTCGTGGTTAATGCTGATGGTGCTGCTGCTACTGCCTGTTAATGCCATTGTTGCCACTGTTGTTGCTTGTGTGATGGTTTTTGCTGTCGTTGCCGCTGTTGTTGTTGTTGTTGAACAACACAGTCACCCCACCACGTTACGAAGAGAGTGTGCCCCTAATTCTCACTGTTGGGTCAACCGGTCGGAACCCGGGTTGTGCATCGTTCGTCAATGGTTGATATCACGCAGTAACGCAGAGGGTGGTGCTATGATAATGATGATTGTGAACGTTTTTATCCATATTTTTGTTGTTGTTGTAGTACGGGTCGATGTTATTGTTGCCATTGTTGTTGTTGTTGGTATTACTGTTGTTGTTTCCATAGCCGTTGCATACAACGGTCGCCATCTCTTTTTGTGCTTCATGTTGTTGTTATTGTCATCTCGTGGCGGAAGGAAAGGGGGGCTGGAATGCCGGCTCAATTAGTCCGTTCGAATGAGTGGCGATTTGTGTCTGCTTTACAGTTGCGTCTGCTGATGCGGCGGTTGCTGTTCGGTATTGCTGTCGTCGTAGCCGGCGTCCGTCGTCTGAACATTTTTTTTGTCTCATGCCCAACCATCATCTGGATGTCAAGTTGGGCGGCTGAGTGTCGAGAGCATCGTGGGTGGCGAGCAAACAACGAGCCCTCGCCAACAACGCCGGGAGTACGCACATCGGTGGCGGCGACACACGGCCTGCATGCTATGGCCGCACTGCCAACACCACGACGACAACGAAAGGCCGCATTAGCACAGCGATGTCACAACCAGGGAACGTAACTGTATTAGCAAGATAATGCACGCAGCAATAAAGCACAGGAGTGCTTTAACTAAGTAACAACAACAACATCAGCACCAACAACAACGGGAAGACAGCAGCAACAACAACCACAACAACCACAACAACGGTCAATTTAATTATAACAGCATCAACAAAGCAATGGAAACAGTCACTTAAGTACTAAATCCGTAACAGTAACGACGACGACGACAACAATAACAAAACGCCTGTTATTTTTTTTTACCATTTTGTCTCTTAATCGCCCAGTAGATCGCCAAGCTTGAGCAAATGAAGATGAAGTGCTCCATTCAAGGCTAGAAACATGCAGAAGTATATTTATATATATATATATATATATATATATATATATATATAAGTACGCAGTTGTGTACGTCAACAGATATGATTTTGATTGTTGTAGGCGGCGTCGTATCAAGCATACTGGGTTAGTGGTGGTGGTGTATATTTATTTTGCAATCTAACATTTCGCCAACGAAGCGATGTTCCCGTGCATTACGAACATACAGACGCATATACACATATATATGTATACCATCGTTGCGGCAGCAGCAGCATCTCGGAACGATGAGTCTACTACTGGGTCCAGTGGTCACTTCATTCATTCGCACGTGTGAACGATACACAAAGCCAGACCACAGTGCACTGCGCAGCTATGGGCAGTAAGCCCGCTGATATGATGATAAATCTTTGATGATGTGTAAAGCAAGCCAAGCGGAAGAAGTACATCAATGTGTGCGCGTGACGTATGAATGGTGAAGTGTATGTATGTATGTCGAATTGGCCGATTGGGTTACGAATCGTTTCGATAGGCTACTTTTTTTTTTTTTTATTGAATGTATGTTACAACCATTTCCAACGGAACTACTTTCGTTTTACTTCATTGAAAATGGAGGTTCTTCTATGCACTCCGTTCACAGCTGATCCCTTCTAGTATTGGTTTTCGGCCGTCGTTCCATCTCTTAGTCGCCTCAACCTCTCCGCTCGCTGTCGTTCCAGTTCGTTCTTTCTTCTCATTACACGTTCCACCAGTAGCATGCCCTGCTCCCATTTGGATTCGTCCTCCAGCATGGCGGAGACTAGGTCTGTCACTGTCATGTCTGGAGAAGTCATTGCTGGTGAGTTCTGTCGTATGTCTTCGAATGCTGGGCACCGGAGGATTGTATGAGTCACGTCATCATCCTCGCTTGTGTCGCACGTCATGCATTTGGCATCCGGAGCTTTGCCTATCTTGTGCAGGTATTTTTGGAAGCATCCGTGTCCCGTCAATACCTGCGTCAGCCAGTAGGTGACCTCTCCATGCTCTCTATTAAACCATTTCTCGAGGTTGGGGATGACCTGACGAGTCCAGGCTCCTGGTACGTGTGCTGGTGTGCTGGTCCATTCCTCGTTCCACTCCTTAATTGTCTGTCTCCGGGCCTCGGTTTTTCGTAGGGATCTGTTTGATTTCCGCCGTGTTCGTTCTTCGATCATTCTAGGCCAAGGTATTAGCCTTGCTATCGCGAGGATGGCCATCGTTTCTACTGTTCTGTATGCACTGGCGATTCGTATTGCCAGTTTACGTTCCGCTTTCAGGAGCTTTTTCTTGTTCCTCTTCAGTTTCATAGCGTTCGGCCCCCACGTTGATGCGGCGTATAGGACGGTAGACTCTGCCACTGAGGCAAGAAGTCTTCTCTTGCCCTCAGTTGCGCCGCGTGTTCTCGGCATAATCTTAGCTAGGTTATTTGCTAGCTTTTCCGCCTTCGCGGTCACCTTGTCGATGTGCTCGTTGCCTGAGAGAGCCGTGTCGATCGTCACGCCCAGATATCGGGCTGACCTGTTGATCTTTATGCTCACGCCGTTCAGTGCTAGACTAATGTTTCCGTGTCTCTTGCGGCCCGTGAGAAGTACTGCCTCGCTCTTTTCGGGCGCGAGCTCGAGGCCGTGTCCTACCATCCAGTTGTTTACAATCTCAATGGCCGCTTGTGCTCTTGCTTGCAGCGTCTCCGCTTCCCGAGCCGTGACCAAGATGGCAAGGTCGTCCGCGTAAGCTATTGTTTGTACTCCCTCCAGTCTGCAGAGTCTCAGTACGTCGTCGTATGCCATGTTCCATAGCAGAGGCCCTAGTATGGATCCCTGCGGGACGCCGGCACTCATGGCGAACTCAGAATTCCCGTGTTTGACCGACCTATTGCTAAGGTAGGATGCGATGATCTTCTGAAGATACGGAGAGATCTTCCGTTGAGCCATTACGTCTATGATGACCTGCCAACTCAGCGAGTTGAAGGCGTTTCGGACGTCTAGAAGAACGACCGCGCAGAGCTCCCTGGACCATTGGTTCTTTTCCCTCTGTTTTTCCGCTTTCTTTAGAACAAGGTCGATAGCCATTTCCGTCGATAGCTTTTTGCGGAAGCCAAATTGTCTGTCTGAGAGTGCTTCTCTTTCCTCCAGTTCCTCTGTTAGCCTCATGTTTATGATCGTTTCGAGTGTTTTGCCCAAGGTGTCCAAGAGGCATATTGGGCGGTATGCGCTGGGCTCCGTGGGCGGCTTCCCTGGCTTTCTTATGAGAGCCAGGGTGGCCTTCTTCCAAGACGTTGGGTAGATTCCCTCCCTCAAGATTTGATCCGCCATCTTTTTGAAGACTTGCGGTTGCTCTTGGAGAAGAATCTTCACCGCTTCTGCCGGAATTCCATCCGGACCGGGTGCTTTGCCTTTAGGTGACCGTCTTATTGCGGCAGCTATTTCCTCTTGAGTGATCAAGGGTATGTCATCCTGCTCTGTGTTTATTTCTGGGCGGGTGGGTTCGGCGTGGCTTGGGAACAGTCGCCTTACCGCTCTCTCTGCCAGCTCTTCTGGAAGCGTTCGCTGTAATCTCCTTAATTTGTCCATGACAATCTTATAGGGTTTCCCCCATATGTTGTCTTCCACTTCGTCACAGAGCTCTTTCCATTTTCTTTCTATACTGCTTTTGATGGCCGTTTGGAGGTCTTTTCTTGCGGCCTGTAGCCCTTCCCATGCCTCCTCCACACCTGTAAGTTTCCTTCTAGCGCGGGTGTACATCCTCCGTGCCGCATTGCATGCACGCTTCAGGCCCGCTATTTCCCTGTTCCACCAGTATTTGGGTGGGGGATGTCTGCGGGACACGCCCCGCCGGCGCGGCGAGGCTGCCTCGCATGCCCTTTGTAATGCCAGTACTACATCCTCAGGACGAAGTTGTCTCTGAGTATTGAGGAGTATTTGTCCTTCAATCCTTAAACGGGCGCGGAGTCTGCCGAGGTTCATTTTGTTAGCACGCCACGCCGCCCGGCGTATGTCTCCCTCCTGCTGGGTGGGTGCTTCCTCTTCTCCGTATTCGTATTCTATATATCTGTGGTCGCTTTGGGAGTCTTCTTCTGAGACCCTCCAGTTTCCTAGTTTATTTATGGTGTTCTCGCATCCAAATGTGAGATCTATGAATGAAGCTTGATCTCTTCTTTCGAATGTGGGCAGACGGCCATCGTTAAAGAGTGTCATGCCCAGCTGCGCTAGCCACTCTGTTAACTCTCGGCCTCTGCTGTTTGTTGCCTTGCTTCCCCATTCTACCGCGGCTGCGTTGAAATCCCCTCCCACTAAGATCTCTTTAGATCGTGGCTCGCATCTTCTGATTTCGTCTGAGAGTTCATCCAGAAATTTGGTGAATTCTTGTCGTCCCGAGTTAGGCGAGATGTAGCAGCTGAACACGATCGGTCCTCTGTCGAGTTCTGCCCACGTCCATCCTTTTCCTGATCCTTGCGCTTTGACGGCTATGGTAGGTTTAACCCATAGCGCCGCGTCGCCGTTTTCGTCGCTGATGCATTCTTTGCCTTGCCCACTAGACAGCCACCTTCTGTTAGGTTCACTAATAAGTAGAACTTGAGCGCCTTCATTTTGTGCTTTTGCATCCAGTAGGGATTGGGCCACGTTGGACCGGCCCAAATTAGTCTGTATGCATTTCAGTTTCTTCGTCGTCATCGCTTTTGTTTTGGCCTTCCTGCTTGTCCTTGTTCTTTGGGTTTCTCATTGTCTTCTTATAGGGCACAAAGCCGTCGTCATCCTTGTTGCCGCTTGTAGCAGACTGTTTGCCCGCGATGGCAGCCTGGAAGGTGACGTCCTGGGTTGTGGGATCCTGTTCCTTGGCCTTGTGCACAACCGGGGTCCTTTGTTTTGGGTCCTTTGCTCTTGCCTCGCTTTTACGGTCTCTTATCTCTCTAATGCATTGCCTGTAGGCTGGGCATTCCATAGAGTTTGCCGCGTGTCCGGTGTCTCCGTCTTTACAGTTGTAGCATCTTGCCACTTTGTCGCAGGTCTTAGCTGGATGGCCTTCTTCTCCGCACTTGTGGCACCTTATGTTTGCTGCTTTTGCTTCCTTGCAGTCCCTTTCCCAGTGACCCATCTTCTGGCATTTGAAACAGCATGGGGGTACAATCCATTCAATTAGAGGGTAGGATACCCATCCTATTATGAGCTTTCCTTTGGCCAGCAGAGTTTCTGCTTTTTGTCTTTCTAGCTGGATAGTTGCTCCCCATTTGCCCATTTTGTTTTGCCGGGGCTCCTCTACCACGACTGTCTCTGAGTCAGTCAGGTTTAGTTCTCGTCGAACTGCGTGCTCGATGATCTCTTTGTTAGCCTCCTTGTTTATTCCTAGGATGCGTATTTTCGTGCTAGGTTGGGTTTCCTGAGCATCGAGAGAAGTTTTACTCTTGATGCTTTCTAGGAAGCTTGTTGTTGCCCCTTTTTGGTTTTCTTTGTAGATCACCTTTATGCCTCCATCGGGCAAGTGCACGATGTTTCTAACTGTAACTCCGGCTTTAACGATGTCCACCTCCCGTTGGAGGATGCTTGACCATTCCGCCGGAGTCTGTTTTCGATAGGCTACTACTACTACTACTATTACTACTGCGTTTACAAGTTTCCACACCATTCTGCCATTTGAGCAAGCCAGTTTGCCTGGTCATAGGCCTGGAATTCACCTCGGGGTGTGTCACTACTACGCTCACGCATGCTCTGCCCGTTCGTCTCCTTCAGCTCCGATCCGCAAAATCCAAAGGTCCCGCAGATCGTGGTCGTTAAATTTAATAGTTTATTACTTATTCAGCAGCTTCGGCCGAAGTCGCTTGATTGCGACCCCCGTAGTCGTTCCCGTCCTACACAAAATCGGTTGACAGTGATTGGACATCGTGCCGCATATGATATGGCAAATTTGCTTACTTAGTAACAACAACACCAGCACACATTCCTGTTAGTTTTGTGCCAATCATTGCTCACAGTGAGTACCACCTATGTATGTATGTATATAAATTTTTATATATATATATATATATATATATATATATATATTTAATAACAGCTTTATTAACCGATGGTTGGTTTACAATATATTTAATATTATATATATATATATATTTGTTACCACGCGGAGTCGTGTCATGTCAGCACTAACAGAAGGCTTCTTTACAATTGCCCTTATGGATGTTATTATTCTGAGCGCATCTACTATGTGTTTTGTTTGAGACGGATATAGAGCGGCAGGCATTGTTTCGAGCGTAGCAGTATGCATGCGTTGCGTCAACATTATGTACTTATTATTATATATATTAAGGAGTGCGTGTTGCTTATATGCTTTGGTCTCACAGAACTGTAGAGTTTCGATTGAATCAAGTTAGGTTGTCGGATTTTTTTAACGAAGGATTGGTTTATTGACGAAACTTTGATTTCACAGTGATAAAATTCTTATAAAACATAACAAGGTAAAAAAATCAGTGTATGTATTTACATACACATCGGTCTCACATGCGAGTTCATAAATTTGTATATTTTCAGTGGTTTTAGAAGTGTTTGTTAATGTCTTACCAAATATTTTATTATTATTATTATTAACTAGTTTACCAGCTAAGGGGAAAGTAAGGCGGAGAACAGCGACACTTTGAAACTCTTATATAATAATGCATGTTATGTATTTACCATAGATTGGTAGCAATTACATCGTATGGTTTATTCAGCTAAAGTATATCTCCATACTTCTTCTTCTACTCTAGATACTAACGTTGATGTTTCAACTTTGAAGCATTGGGTAATGTGCCGGCGTTTTCTTGTTGTATTCCCCACAATATTAACAGACACAATCTTTAATTGTAAAACAATGATTTTTTTTACAAATGTAGTGGTAATGTCCGTTCAATGCAGTCCGGTTTGTCAGATGGCGGTTTGTTTTTGAGGCTTTTCTCTACTTGTGTGTAGAACCAAGACGTGAAGGTTTGGTATTCTGTTATGGCTGTAATGTTCAAAGTCTAATTGTCAAGCGTTGTATTTTTCATTAGGGTTTGCTTCTTACATAGCATTTGTTTTATATAGCTTGACCTTAATCAGTCTAAGCAATAATTTATTATTGGGAGAATCTCGACCATATTATGTAATATTTACATCAATGTCGCGCATATAGGTAAATTGTGGGCGTTACTTGCTTTACCTAGTACCTCTAAATGTGGACTAAGCGCTGATCGGGTAATGCCTTTCTCGAATGACATGCCGAGAGCATCTGATAACCGTATACGTATCAATGTTGTATGCATAATTAATATAAGTGAAATATATCAATCAATCAATCATATTTATTTTACTCAAATAGAGTATGTACTTTTTCGTTGCAGTGCCGGACAATCAACCGAATTGTACTTTGCGCATTGCTGCGAGCAGAACCGACGAATACACTGAGGACAAAAGTTTTCCTGAAACTCCCTACGGGAGCATACGAGATGATGGAACCCGTGTCCGAAGTCCTGGTACAGACATGCTTGTCATCGCAGGCCACCCTGGCCCACAACCAATGAGACTTAAATACGTTGAGCGTTCTTACTCCGTTGCTGTCTCCGTGACTTTGCGTCGCTACTCTCCAAAGAATTGGTTGTGGCTTCGTCACCGGCATACGCAGTCTAAGTCGAAGCATCTCCACCATCGACGCACAGTCCCACAATACATACACGAAGCGGCTTCCCGCTTTGATTGAAGGGCAAAGTATTTGCTTCATGTAGAGTATAAAACGCTTCTCAAGCGAATTTTAATTTGCTATAGGTGTTGCCACACCCTGTCCAACTTTGGCAGAGCATCTTTAGCACCAACAAGCGCACTGCCGTACCGACAGACAGTCGCCGTACATCTCCTACCTCTCCGTAGAGAGCTGCCAGTGCCGAGGTGACACTTTTCTCGGGAAGTGAAATAAATGTGATCATGAAAGTTGCGTTTAAGCACGACTAGACTTTGCTGTGTTTCCTGTAGATGGGGGGGGGGTCAGCCCGTTGATTTTCAATAGCCCCACCTAACAGTTCAATTTCTGTTCAAAAAGCAGTTTGCCGCGTTCCTTAAATGTGTGCAATTTGTAGACTTTGTGGACGTGTACTTGGACAGCAATAGCTCAAACCTATTCCGCCTCACAGTTCTTCACAGCAGAGCCCTTCGACGGTTGTCGCGGCTAAGCACTGACCCCGTTTTCATCGTCCGCATAGAAAATGCACGGATGTTGTAATACGGTGTGCTGTACCGAAAAGACTTTCCAAAACACCTGAATCGTGTATTTGTCGGGGGACGAAATCATCACAAAATAGTGCGCCATGCGGGCCGATATGCAATTGCTATGTAGGCCATTGTTGCATCCCGGAAAAAACGAGTCACCGCGAAATACATAAAAATACATACAATATATATATATATATATATATATATGGCGAGCATTGTATATTGTATGTATACAGTATGGACACATGTGCATTGATAAATGTACATTTAGCAGGAGCATCCTGAAATAAAAATGAGTAAAATCAATTATGAATACAATTGTTTTTATTCCTACCTTTATTAATGTTATAATTATTAATTGCGTCGACGTGTTTGTGTGAGTAGAGGTTGTTTTTCCGTCGTCTTTACGCTTTACGCTGACGTTGTGGCGCCAGTATCGGCGGAGGTGGCAGCGGCTTTATAAGCGATCAGCGCCACCTTGCCGTAATCGTGCAGGATTGATCTTGTGCAAAGTGGTTGTCGTGAGCGTTTATTCGGATGCCAATTATTAGCATTGTTCAATTGTGACAATGGTCAATTGGTGCGGAGGCGTCTATATATATATATAAATATATACGCAGCAAAGAGTCAGATAAGCACCAAAAGGGAGTCAAAGCGTGGATAAAAGAGCAAACGATAGTGAAGGGAGTAAGGAAGTAAAGGAAAACCACAAACGTCGAATGGTGCCCAGGTAAAACAGTTGCTGTCTTGGCTCCAGCGTCTAGCGAAGTCAGCCGTTCTCTAGCGTTCGTCAAGTAACCCCATCATACACAAACAAATACACGCAAACACGGAGCTTATTGCCCTGACTGAATAAATACCAACAACTGTACCATAACTCCAATCACCCCTCTACCCCACATAAAGCGCGATAACTCCAATCACCCCCAAAAGGCCTCGGTCGGTCGAAATCATGCTGGCTATGTATTTATACATAGAGCTTTCCACATTTTACACCTGGCCATAGCCACAATAATAATCATAATAATATTAATAACAATAACCATGAGTGTGAGAGTTGTGGTAAATAATTGCATTGAGGAAACTGCGATAACGAGCGCATTTAGGCAAAATTATATGAGCATTGTGCTATTTATATTTGTCGATGCTCTGGTTGTTGCTATTGTTGTGGGCATGATTGTCATTTTTGTTGTGTTGTTTTAGTCGTAGCTGCCGAATATCGATGTTGTTTCTACTGTTGTGCTTGTTCGATAATTTCTAACTTTTTTTCAACCATAGTGCTTACGCCTTTGATTTCAATGCTGGCTGCAAATGTCATCCTTGTGATTATAAATGTTTGTTGCTTTTCTTTAAAACCATGTCTCACTTATTGCTCGCTTACAGTGGCAGTTGTATACGTAGTTGTTGTTATTGTTGATTTCGCTGTCGTTGTTTCAGCTGCTATCCTACTGCGGTAATTCTCCATCTGCTGAATGTAGTACGACAAAGAGAGTCACATAACGGTATTTGTTGACCTTTGTCGGCCGGCCGAATTCTCCGTATTGCCCGCGCGACGATCGTCACCGGACAAAGGAAGAACGCAACTGGCTTACATTTAGAAACAGTCCGATCGTTTAGTGGAAAAATAGTCTGTGTCATTTTCGTATGTTTCATTCGAACGTTGAATCGCTCGTCGCTCCGTCGCAACCACAACATAATTTTTTCGCGACATGGAACTAACCTCAAATCAGATTACAAAATTAGGTAGACAATAGCATTGGTCGTTTAATCTCGTTCAGCTTCATCGAATCCTACGTTCTCTCAACAGATCTTCGTGGGCCCGGCCAGTGTAGACACGAATACTAAAAGAAAGTACTGTCGTTGTAGTCACTCGAGCCGAGAAGGTCAATCATACTACTGCTGCTGAACCTCATCGCCAGGCTGTACGAAGTGAATCTCGGTCGCCTTCGCCCAGACAGCGAGCAGTACCACATTCGCCATCGGGGCAGCACCTGTTTATTGTGTTGTTGTTTGGTGCTATCGTTAGCTGATGTTGCTCTTTTGTTAGACGTTGTTATTATTGGTGCCGTCGTTTTTAGTGCAGAGTAACACAGGTGTTCCTATATTGAATTCCTTCCACAAGAATTCAACACGACCAATTAGATAGATTTTTCTAGATAGGCATACGCTGAACCAATCAATTGTCGCCAGTGCTGATCCCAAATACTCTAACACTGAAAAAAAGAACGAATAGACAATTGAAAGCAACCGCTGCGTCTAGAAAGACTCTGAAGCAGGTCTGCTTATTTTCTATTTTCTCAGTGATCTCCTGCCAAAGGTGTGCCAGCGCAAACCTTGTAGATGCGATTTCCTAAAACCTAACTGACTAGTGTGAGAATAACCTAGCTGATTTAAGGTACCTTTCGAGCCTATAGTTTGCAGTCCAGGTACGCTCTCCTTTGTCTTAGAATAGAAAAACGATTTTTGTGTCAATTAATCAACTTAAAATGAACCAGTCTTAATCGATAAATTGACTATATCTGCGGGCGAGTATGAGCGAGTGCCAAGGCATTCTCTTGTAATACATTGATAGGAACACTAGAAGTTCCACAGCCCCAGCCCACTTTCGTGTTACGGAGAACCAGTTGAACTTCAAATGCAAAGACCTAATCTAATTTGAACGATGCTTGACTCGTCTGCCAGATCGATGCTAACTCAGCTTAGATATCCGTCTAAATATCAAGTGCGGCACGGTGCTTCACCTAAACTACTTTTCGGGCTGACCCTCAGCCAACATTTAACGTCCACGGGACTGCTTTGGCATTGCTTCGTAAGACGGCTCCCATACGGTGCTTGACCCACTAATTGCCAAGGGCCTGTTAGGCTCTGCAGATTCTAGAGCTGCTGTCCGCAATATGATGGTCAAGCGTCGATGGTAGTACAGCGCTGGCTTTTCCTTGGACACAGTACTCACTAATGAACTTCCAAAGCTGAGAAGATTATTCAGCTTTATAAAGCTGCAATAGTAAAAAAAGTTCCTTATATTGTATACAACTTGCAAACAAGCCTACGGAAGCTCTCACGTGTCGCCGCGTGAAAAATTACGCTTTAGAAAGGCTACAGGATTACGACTAGAAAAAAGGCGGAGTTAACCAAACCGCAGCAACCATGACGGACGAGTTACTTCGGCAATGAAATGGCAATAATCTCTAGAGGACAAGAACGCTGAATATTCCTCACGTAGAGGCCTGCCGAAGGTTTATATTCAAGTTTGCCAATATCAAACAAGATGGGCAGAGGTTGGAGGAACAACTCCTCCAGACTACTCCATGGACCGTACCGTCGTTATTAGGAAAACATCAAAAGTACAGTATAGTTTGATCGCACGTAGTCTCCGCCGCCGCGTCTCTCTTACTTGCGACCACACGTGAACAAGGTGAAACCAGAAATACCATGGCTAGCATTACCAGCGCTCTTTAACCAGCTCTTGCTCACCATTATGAGATCCAGTCCAGACCCTTCATGCTGACGTAGCCAGTGTCTGCTCTAGCTGCTCTAATGTTTTAAGCCCCTCAGTTCCAGCTTTGATATCAATCGCTGCCAAATTATTAGAAGATCGGGGAATATTAAACCGAGTTTGATAATCTTCAATATTACCATGATTATTAGGATTCAAATTAAATCCGATCATAATTTTCTAAGAGACACTTTTGTACCCCGTGTTCATGTTAAGCATAGTAGCCATGAATAGGTATAGTGCATTCATAAGACCTAAGTAACCATTCCGGCGCTTCTGGGCAAACTACCTGAAGACTCAGCACGGGATCTATAGATATATGCATATGTTTTATTGTCAGCGAAGCCTTAGCACCTAAGGCTTTGTAAGATGTTCCTCTGAGGTGCTTGGTCTTCCTTTTGGCTTCACGGGTAGAGTTGGAGGTCGCGTCAGGACGGTGGCATACAGAGCGTACAGCTAACAGTCCTGCAGACCTCAGATGTACATTAGAAGCCAACCGTGTTAGGGATTTGCAATGAAAATACAATTATTTTTAAAACAACACAAGTTAAACGTCACAATCGTTTGATGCTTAATAACTGACGCAAATTTAGAACGACCAGCGACAATCGACTGCTCTAGCGAACATTGCAACAAACATTTTTGCAAGACTAGCAGAATGAAAACAAGATAAAAACACCACGAAAGCATTATAGCGATTAGACGATTGATATCAAACAAAAATGTTAGAATATGGTCGTATAGTCGTTGAGGCTAAAAAATCCTTTGAGACTATGGTGGAATGGTACTGTTTGACGAGCATGAAAGAAAAGGTGAAAAATAAATCAATGCCGTGCACAATATGGCGTTAATCATTACACTTCCATCCCGGAGCTTCCATAACGTCAGCAACCACGAAGGTTATAAAGAACGCAAAGTCAATATGCAATAAGTTGCAGTATAATGCGAAGTAAGGACGATTACGAAGATGGCTGGATAGAAGGGGTCAACACTTGCCGAAACCTAAAGATTATATAACTCATAGTACAAAATGGAAGACTGCAGACAAAGTGGCACACAATACTTAAAATATGGATTTGATTCGCGCCTGGAATTGATTCGTGTAGCACAAACTTATTGGGTCCTGAGATCCCACCACTAAACAGCAGATTTTAATGCCGCATGGTGGCCATAAGGACCATCACATAGAGGATATATTTTGCATGTCTAGTAGAGATGCTTTTTTTCCGGGCTACAGGGTTTGAACGCAGAAGTGTACTTGATACAACCAACAAATTATCGTGGGCTACTTTTGCCTTCACCAGGCATATTGCTGCGTATGGCGCATAGTTTTCGACGTCGTGACGAGATGCTGGTAATAATAAAAGCTGATAATCGCGATATCACTAATGAGAGTAATAACGATAAAACACTCAGAATGCTCAGATAGACGTTGGAATAGTAAGCCAGGGCAGGTGAGCATTGTTTTTCATTCTCTGCGACAAATGGGATCATTATCTATTCGACCACCGATAAAAGTACGAGCAGCAACCCCCCATTTGACGTAATGCATCGGGTACATTGGGTGTCACAATCGTCCGAGAGACAAATCATTCCCTGCGTTTCAAACCCGCACTGCAACGCATTAATCGATTGGGCGCGGTTTTACTTCCAGTATATGACTTCTTCCTCAACCAGATTGGCCAACGAAAAAATGGCCCGTTAAATAGCCAACCGTTGGTACCTGTAATGAGGCATGTCGAATATAGTGCAAATATCAGCTTGTATATATGTGCACAAAACTGATCTTCATTGAAACATGTAGAACACATTGCAAGCGTTAACTATTATATGTGTATATGCGTATATATATATATATATATAAGCCAAGCTAGCCAATTGTGTGCATGGCCTAAATCGACAAAATGGCAAATAATAAAAAGGTTCATAAGAATCGGCATACAAAGGAGAGGCATAAACGATCATACAGTATCCAGATACGTGTATATGACGCAAAAGTCGGCAATGAAACAAATATATAAATATATATATATATATATATATATATATATATATATATACGATACAATAGCCAAGCTACGCTATTGTGTACATGGCCTAAACGACGAAAAGGCAACACAAAGGACATAAAGGGTAATGAAAGGCGGCATACAAGGGAGAGGCATAAGCGATCATACAGTATTCACGTGCTAACGGCGCTAACGTCGGCAACGCGCCTGCGTGGTGATGAGTCGGGACAATAGAGAAAAGCTGGCATTCAAAATGGTCTCATCGGTCGAATAGACCGTAGACAACAGTGAATAGACCTCCATAATTTAGCGTACGTCAAGAGTCTTTTGCAGACCAGACCTCCACGCCTCTACGTTGATTAACCTTCACTGTGGAACAAATGACGGACCGCCAGAGAACTGCACAACCTGAAATCAAACGCTACATTTGAGCGTAAGCCATCAGTTGCACGTCAGGACAGGCACATTCACCCACTTTCATGGCCATTCCAGTTTCCCTTTATTATTATTATTATTATTATTATTATTATTATTATTATAATTGCAAATGTTTAGTCTGTTACTCTCCTGAAGGAAGATATGGCTTAGAGTTCGTTTTGTCGCTACAAACCTGGAAGAACATTATTCTCACGAGGCGTATTTATATGGATGACGTTGAGCACTTTTAACATCCGTTCAGTATGATTTTTCTCAAAACTAAAGGTAATATCACAGTCATTTTCCTTAATCTCTCAAATATAATGTGAAGCTGGATTTCGTCAGTCGAGATTCCTCACTATATGCAATTTTACATTGGTTTTTACTGCACGTCTTGTCTAGGAGCCGCGGATCTTTCTTCGGGCATGGATTCTTCTCTGGGGACTACATAGACTGGGGCTGCATGTGATATTATAGGCAGTATGTACACTTCAAATTGTTTTAATCGTACATATATGTGCATCCTTAAGTATGATTGGGCTCTCTGTATTGCACTTAAAATTATGTCTACTATGTGTTGTGTGTACTTAATATTAACAAACGTCATTATGCCAAAGTCTCTAATCAGTTTTAGCAAAAGGATGGCGTCCTCATTTACCGTATCTTCCAGTTTTCAACGCTACTCAGATAATTTTGTTTTTCCGTGTATTTTACCACCATCCGCAAAGCTCTTGTATTGCACGCTTTCGGGAATAAAATACTTTAGAGAATTTATGTTGAGGATTAACATAGATGAACCAATATTGGTTTTTTTAAAGCAACCGGAGGTGGCTTTATCCTTCTCAGACAGAGCACGGATATGAAAAGTCCGCTCACGTGATGGACGTTTCTAGTTGCATAAATAGACAACGTGCACGTTACCTATCTATGCAACTATTTGGTGCAGACCTTGCATTAAGGCAGCACCTCGAGTAGTTTACTGCGTATTGCAGTTTCAAAAGTGGACTTAAACCCGAAATATGTAACGTCAAAATATCTTGATGCGTGGACATGTTTTGCCCAATCAAACTGCGTTTCCATGAATTGGAGTACACAGCTTCGACCCGGACGACTAGCAAATGGTTCTTTGCTTATCTGCGTCCTGATATACAGCCACGGCAACTATACTTTCTAAGAGTTTACAAGCTATAACGGTGAGCGCAATTGGTCGCTCATTTTTGAAGTCTGACCTATTTCCCCACAAACGCATATATCCAGATCCCGAGCTTCTGGAACGCGACTGAGTGCAACTCGTTTAGGGTGTCGCTTGTTTTGTACTTCAAGCCCCTTAAATGCTTTCTGATTTCCCCTTCAACAGGTTTTCTGATGTGACGTCAATATCACTCACGACCGCTAAGCCAATATAATAATCTATAGCATGCGTAGCATCCGAATCTCGCAGACGAAGTTTATCATCCGATAGATAGGTTCGCCATAGATTTAACGCCAAAATGATCATCATGAAATGCACATTTACCTACATGAGTTAATTGTACGCGCTGTGAATGGCCGCATAGTTATGATTTTGAGATATTAAGCGTGAAGCCTAATAAAATAGTTTCATTTTTGAGAATTTTCTTCTAAACGAGCATGTCGCATCTTCTGACAGGAGTTATATGTTCTTCAGAGGAAGAAACATTTTCTCACAAGCACGACGATGTACTTAGTTTCTGTATAGGAGGATTAATTGTCTTGCAATTGCACATTTTGTGCTTTTATGTCGAAGAATAACACTAGTTTCACGGATTTACGTATTATCACTCTCACTTTGAAACAAGACTTTTTAAAGAGCATGCTTTACTAAAAAAATAGCTACGTTAACGAGCTTTACAATTCTTAATGTAGCTTTATACAATTGGCTCGGATCAAAAAGCGTTGATCGCCGTGAAATTACCAAGGTCTTCAGATTTGTTTTGCTTAGAAACGCCATTCGTCAGCTAAGCACAGCTCAAATGTGTTAGTCGGTGCCGTCGTTGATTGTTTGAGAGTGGTTCAAAGAAGTGAGAAGAAAACGGCGAAGAAAACGAAATTTGGCGATTTTTAAGGAGGCCAAAATGGGGGAGCAACGAATCTGCATCAAGTGTTGTGTTAAACACCAAATCTTATGCTCTAAGGTGGTGGAAGTGTTACGAAGTGCTTATGCTGATCAAACAATGTCCCGAAACATTGTTTATACATGGTACCGTCGATTTCGCGACGGGTGTAAAGAAACCGAAGATGACTTTCGTTTTGGAAAACCTGGGCATATTGCTATCTTAAGACCAAAACCAAATTTTTCCAGTGGTGTTTTCAAGGAGAGCGTTGATCAAGGAAATTTAGACGAGCAGATCCAACGCCAACCAAATTATGACTGTTTTTTGTCGCTACAAGGGAATCGTCTTCCACGATTTTTGCCATCTGGGTCAACGGTCAATGAAGAATAGTACCGCGAAATTTAAAGAAGAGTGTACGAGAACGTCCGACGTAAGGGGCCTGAACCCTGGGTAAACAACTCTTAATTCCTTCACCACGAGAACGTACCAGCGCGCATATCGTTATTGACTTCGGATTATTTGATGAAAAATTCGACTTCTATATTTCCACAGCCTCCCTATTCACCGGACCTGGCTTCGTGCGATCTCTTCGTGTTCACATGGATGAAAATATTCGTAAGGGCAACGTGTGTAGGCTGTAAACGAGATAAAGGGAAATTCACAGGAGCAACTCAACTTGATTCCGAAAGACGTGTTTAAAATGTTTCGAAGAAAGAGGAAAGGCGGTAACACAATTTTGCACAGCAATTTTAAAGAGAACAAAGACACTTTTGAAGTATAAATTAACATTATTCTTTTAAACATGTATCCGAACTTCACACCTATATATACATATTTTTTTAATATTCCCCAATACTGAAGCGACAGTACCTGTCCACTTGTACGTCTCTAGTGCTAACTGCTCGTATGCGCTTTGTTAGGTTTTTGAATATACAAAAAATGCTTTAACCCCTCGTACCACTTAAGAACACGTTTGTAGACGTTTACTCGGAATGTGCTAGATTAAGCGTTTGAAAAAGCATCAAAAGGGACCGGACTGTACTAGCATACTTTCATGCCTGCAGTTATTGTGTTTTTTTATATATATATATATATATATATATATATATATATATAGGAACGAAGTGCCTGCATATGGAGGTGATTAGCGAGTCGCCGTAAATCATCTTTGATCGACGCACCGATTATCGGAACACAATAACCATGAGGACCTCGCTCGCGCCCAGTATCTTCCTTTTATCCTGCCGGCCTCGCGGCCGCAGTTCGGTGCCGCTGGTCGACTGACCGGCACGTCACGTCTCGTATAGTTCGGCTTTGGGACTTCGGAG